>JAXQQM020077881.1:0-145079 GCA_034641835.2 Pinus albicaulis
GTACAAGACAGGGGCAAGAGGCCCATGCATGATGAGGGCCCATCAGGAGGCCGGGACACCGATATGACGGTCATTGATGTTGATACGGGCTCTAGCTCGGCGAGAAGTCATCCGGAAGACGGGCGAGAATGACCGAGTTTCGAAAGACCAATTGCGAGAAGGCTCGGTGGGTGATGCATGGCCGGAGCCGGCGCAACAAACGACTCGAGATGAGCTCACATTTTATGAGGGTGCGCGAGCTCCGTCGAGGACGGGAGCCAGTGGAATCGAAAGAGACCGGGTGACGACACCCGGTGGCAGAATCTGTACTGAACTCACGCGGGTAAATATACATCTGGAGAAGTTGTTGGCGAAGGCCAATCGGGACAAAGACATGCTTCGCCACATGAAAGGCCATTATTGGGCTCGCATGCATGTTTGCAAGGCGAGGATGAAGATCATGAAGAGGAGGTTGCGCAAAGCACTTCAACGGCGGAAAAGGCCTAATCCACTTCGGATTTTGGCCGAGGCTTCATTATTTGGGCGGGACACATGATGGAGGACCTCCGCTCCGAATTTGGGCAAATTCGGAGAAAATTTTGTCATTTTCAAATTTTTGGTCTAAAAAACAGGTTTTGCAGCTACGTGGGTCGCGCGCTCATGCGCTCACTTTTTTTTGAGACACTTGCTGGAGGAGATTTTTACATTTTTGGATTTTTTATGGTTAATTATGCATCCTCTGAAGTCAACTTAGCATTTCAACAAAATACGGATGGTCAAACAGTTAAAAACACCATGAAAATCACCTTGCTGCCACCTTTTGCACCAGCAGGGCGTACCTCTGGGAGAAAGAGGTTTTTGAGGGTCAAATCAACTCCAAATTCCGAAATTCCACTTGGGTTGGAAAGTAGACATCCAGGGCTTTCTAGAGAGCTATCATGCGCTCAATTTGGATGCCGGGAACTACCTCAAATTCAGCCTGGAACATGAGCGACCCACGCGGTTCGGAGCGACCCACCTAGAAATTTTTCGGAATTTTCAGCTGCCAGCTCAGTATTTCGCCTATTATGGAGAGATTTTTTTTGAGTTTTCACCGCCATTTCAAAGATTTCGCCTATTTTGGACCAATTGCCTATGGATAGAATTCTTGGGTTTTTATGATGTAAATTCATGTTTGGCATGTAACTTTGGCTTGTTTTATCTCTCAGAAAATTCACTCTCAAATGAGTAAAAAATCATGTAATGGATCGCTTTCACTCTTTTAGAGGCAAGTCATACCGTCAGATTGTAGTTCCATGCGGATTAGAATTGGTTGAAACCGATCCTCGAAGAGGGAATTTGACCCCAGAGGTGTGGGGAAAGGGGTTAGAGGATCTATATATTGTAATTTCTGGTGCATTCTACAGGTTGGACTCTTGGGAAGATTTTGGCACACTATTGTACATACTTTTCATATTTTGGCTAAGGAAAGATCAGAGGTTTTGCAGCACCTGTTGGGATTCTTGTGGCTTTCAGTTCTTGATGGTGTTTTCTCTCAGTTTATTGTAATTTATTTCATTTTTAATGTATGCCATCTCTTCTTATGCTTCTGAAACTAAATGAATGAGTAGATGAGGTTGAATCCATCGTTTACAGTGCTCTACCTTTGAATTCATTTAGTTTTACATGTTTTCGCCTGTTTGGAGAGGATCCAAGTTTCATTTTTGCCCTCTTCAGCTCCTCGTCGGTCTAATCTATCCATATATCCATTTTAAAGCATCAAGATCATCACCTACCTCGCCCCAGCTTGAACTCTGCAAAGGTCTGACCTTATCCCCGGACCCAAAATTTTGTTTTCCCAATACTCCAGCGAAAACCCAAAAAAACCAAAAATCAAACATACCTATCTCTTTACTAGCCTAAAATTAGTTCTTATTGTAAGTCATCTCGCATCCTATTTCTTATTTTCTCGATATTGACGGAGAGAGCCCTCTCTTGTCCTCGTAGGGCTAGCTACGAGGCTGAGCGTGGTTTGATGTAGCCTTGAGTTTTACTTCATTTCAGCCTGAGGTAGATTTGAGGTTAATAGAATCGATTGAGATTAGTTTAACTAGCTAATCAATTAGTTATGAGTGGAGGGAATTAAATATTATTTAATTCATTAATTAGTAACTCATTATTCAACTCAAGAACACATCAGTTCACTACAGTGCATGATCAGTTCAGTGGAGACCAGTGAAAGAGATAAATGAAAGGGTGGAGTTAGCTATCAGTTGTGACTATACTGTTGCTATTTGCAGCACACAGATAGGTGGAGTAAGCCCATGAGGATTGTGCAGTTCAGGCTGGTGGTTTATCTATATAAAGAGGCCATCCCATAGCATGGAAACACGCAATAGAGGCAAGGCAATTGGCGGTGAGTTTTGAACCAGTAACCTGTTCAAAACTGAGCTAGATTGTGAGTAACTGTATGAGAAAGTACTGAGTACTTGTGAGGAGTATTGTACCGAGTTTGTTACTTGATTTCTCCATTATAATATACACAATAGCTGCGGGGTTTTCAGCTATAAGCTTTCCCCATACATACTGTGTTAATGTGTATGATGATTTGATGTGTTATCGCTTGATTTTATTTCCGCATGTGTGATGATCTGAGTTGATTGAGTGGAAGAGATTATGTGTTATGTATGAAGCTCAAATAGTATGTGATCAGGATAGTCTCGGTGGATAATTAATCATTATTTATAAAATTTCTACACTGATTAGGTTTAACGAGTCCCAAAGGGTAAAATCGCTGATTTTTTCATATTTAGGGAGTCTGAAAAACATCGTAAAAGACAACTCCAAGGGGTTGTCTCTATCATGGTTGATGACAGGGTGTGACAAAGGGAGAATAGTATGCCCGACACAGTTCCTTTTCCGTAAGTTTGTCCATTGAATCTGGATAAAGTGATAAACGTATGTTCAACGGACGTCTTCCTCATTTTTTTATGAGTACGAGGAGACAAAGTAAAATCAATATTATTCCTGAAGTTTTAATGAATCCAACAGAGAAAAACTCGATGTATTTTTCGGTTTTTAATGAGCTAGAAAAATATGGAAAATAATGGCTCATAGTTCTTCATCATGGTAGTTTAATGAGCCTGAATAAGGAAACTCGGGGTTTTTTTAGTTTTACGAGCTAGAAAAAGTCCCTAAAAATAAGGCTTGATCTAGGTCAAGCATAGTCAAATTTGCATAGAAACACTGAAAATTCATCAGAGCATCAGTAACTTGGATAAAACAAAAGTGGCATAAAAAAATAGTGGAAATTTACCAATTTCAATGATTAGTTGAGTGAGTCGTACCTCCAGAATGTCTATAAGAAGGAAAAAGACCTTCATTTTCAATTTTTGTGTTCGGTGAAATTTCTGCTATTGATTGTGGACTCTCCAGGCAACCATTTTTTATTTAGTCTGTTCCAGGTAAGAGCTTGAGCCTTTATCCAACTTTCCATTAGTGTTTTCAATGTTTTTAATGGTTAAATGCTGACTTTTGGGCAAGCCCTAGAAATTTTGGGCGAGAAACACTGGTGCCTAGTGGCAGGGTCGTGTTAAACACACTGCTCATTAAGGGACAGTGCTTTAGCACGCTCTTCTTTTCACATAGCCCCATGTTAGCAGGCCCAAACATGTTTTAAGCTTGGTTTGCTTCAGTTTGAAGTGATTTATCCAATAACCAATCCATGGAAAACTTTATTTGTGTAGGTACAAAGCTTTTACCATAAGTATCTGGTGAAAAAGAGAGAACAAGAGAGAGGAACAGGAAATGGTTGTAGATCCGACATGTTTATTGGTTCTCTGGAGGTACAAATTAATCAAATATGCCATATTAGAGATGATGAAAGGGCAAGAGGACCTTTTGATATGGATAATCCAACGGTGGGATGAAAAATATCATCTGTTTTGAATTGGGGGTCATGAGCTCACGATAGAGAAGGAAGATATATAATTTATGACTGGCCTATCATGTAGAGGGCCAAGGCCCAATCTTACAAGTTTGAGAGATGATCCCCTAACCACCATGGGGTTGATCTAGGCTCACTGTATTAACAACACTACGTTGGTGAGTAACCAGATACCTATATCACGGGTGGCCTCTAGACCGATGCGGTCATTACTATGGATGATAATCTGCTTGGTAGGAGCCAAGAGTCAGCATGTGGCCACTAAGTCCCAGGTACTACTAGCGTTGGATTGCCTACAGCCACAAATATTCGATTGGTGTGAAGGCATTGTCTGCTGTGTTCGAGAAGAGTTGACAACCTACAAGACCTGGTCCCAACAATAGTTTGGGTATGGCACGCTGATTGTCACGTTAATACTAGAGAGAGTTCTTGTTATGAGGCCTCTAATGATCATGGATGTTGCGGGACCACGAGAGCCTAGATAGGGTCATTGGTCTGCCTTGATGCCTCTGACTAGAGAGGGTCCACTTCGTCATTTCTTTGATGATGCATTCTTTGAGTGGCTTAACGACCGGATCCTGATGATCGAGGATTATCCCTATGGAGGGATTAACTTCACAGGAGATCCAGAGTTGAGATTGCCACCTAGAACTTAGTGGGGGCCAGTATGTAAGAAGAGAAATCAATTGTTTTAAATATTTTTTTTTCTTTTGAATCTTTATGCAATTTGTTTGTTTAATGGGTGAAAAAGAGTTTTGACGTGAAGTGAATTTATTGACATAGATGTGGCACACATCCAAACTGCTAGAACCCCTCGCTATGGATGGTGAGGAATGCAAGTACCTGGCGCTAGATAAGTAATAGAGGCTATGACAGTTTGCTAGGAACCTTTAAGGATTGAGCATGGGTGTGTCATCTCTTCCCATGAGGGAGATCCCGATTCATCTGCAGCGACACACACTGCATGTGTCAGAGAGATTCTTGGTGCCTCTGAGGAGGTTAGCCATACCAATTATCTGCTATCATGAGAATCAGGCTTAGAAAGAGTATATATAGATGTATAGATGTCAGAGTGAGGCTTAACAGAGCCAATTTTGTATAAAACACCCAAGTTTTGTAGAGGTTTTTGATGTAACCAGCTAGACATGACATATATATACATATACATATTTTTGCGATTTTGATCTTGTATTTTTAATTTTTATGATGAAAAATGTACATTCATGCATGACTCATTCTATATTAAATTTGATAAATTCCAATCCAATACATAATTTTCTAATGAATCAGCTAATGCATTAGATTCTCTAGGAATGTGTTCAAAAGTAATAAATTGAAATTGACATTCTAGAATTTGTATCCTCAGGTAATAACGTAATAATATAGGATTTCAGATGCGATAAAAGTTTTTCAAATGCATAATGACTAACTGGGAATCTAACCGGACCACCATATTGGAGATGTCGCGAGATGTAGCTTCAGTTAGGAATTGGATAACCGATATGTACTCAACAATATTTTTGGTGGCATTACCAAGGAAGATTCGCCCGGAACCAAGTAGTTTCGACTAAGGTGTATAGTGGGCCTAAGCAACTGATGCAATGTGTCACGTGTGATGACTGGCAGCATCTGCATATCCAACCTATGGCAAGGATGACGAATACATTTATGTTAAAGAATAGAGCCTATATGAGAAAAATACTCAAAACCCAAAATATTCCAGACACACCATAAAAGGAAAAAAATTATATACATATAAATTATAAAGCAAATGCCCAGTGATACACTAGGCGAAATACTTATTCAGATAGAGTCTGTTGCAGGGCTCAGAGAGCATGATTCCATTACAGTCCTGAAGCTCATAGGCCCCTTTATAAAGGACCTTTGGGATGACATATGGACCGAGCCATAATGGTTGAAGTGTTCCTTCCCCCAAGAGGTCGTGTCTCTAATCATAGAGTAGAACAAGATCACCTTCTTGGAAAGAATGAGGCTTGATAGATTTTTCATATTTAGCTTTAGCTCAACGCTTGTGGGCTTCAAAGGCCAGTGTGGCATCTCGGCGAGTTTCGTCCAACTTATTGAGTGAGAGAAAGAGCTCTTCTTCGATAGTAGTGCTAGGTAGGAGTTCAACAACGAGTTTAAGTGATGGAATCTCACACTCGATTGGAAGAACTGCTTCCAAAATATATGCTAACTAGAATGGCGTGAATCCTATAGAAGTATTCATTGATGTTCGGTATGCCAATAACACAGAGTATAGCTTTAAATTCCATATGGTTTTATGATTTCTGACTAATTGAAGAATCATTTCCTTGAGGATGCCATTTACGGCTTTGACTTGATCGTTAGCTTGTGGATAGTAGGAAGAAGATTGATCTTGTCGAAAACCTAGCATGGAAGTTAACTCTGTCATCATTTAGTTCTGAAAGTGTGAAACATGATCTGTGAAAATCGAGTGGGGTACATCAAAATGACAAATAGCCTGATTGAACAGGAAAAGAGCAATGGTTTCTCCATCAGCCTGAAAAGTGGGAACGGCTTCAGCCCATTTCGTGAAATAGTTGACCGCAATGATGATGTAGTTGTGTCCATCAGTGGAAGTGGGATTACATGTTATGAAATATATTCCCAATTTAGCAAAAGGACCAATGTAGATTACTGAATTGAGAGGGGTAGGGTGAGCATGCATTTTCTTCGTAAAAATTTAACACTGATTGTACTTCTGGACTGTGTTGGCCACCTATAAAATTTGTTCTATCAAAAGGTGGCCAAAACATTTGTTGGAGCCTTCAAGAAACAGTTTCATTGCCAAATGTTGTCTCTTGAAGCCTCTGGAAGATCTCATGCTCATGTCAAAAAATTCTTCACTGATGTTTCCATTCAGAACTCAGAAATTCTGCTAAAAATTACATGAGGGAACTACTGCAAAATCCCCTTTCCTCCCCTTCCTTCACTCACAAGCTAACCTTCATTTTTACTCTTTTTCCCCATCAATTTCCTTTGATTTCCATTTTTCCTCATTTTCCCTTCATATAATCCACCTGGCATAGTTTAAAAATCCTTTTTAAACTATAGCGAAACCCTCGAATTCCTTTGAAAACCAGAGAAAATCATGAAAAAACCCATTTCGTATTAAGGGTTTAAGCCCCTTTGGGCCAAGTCTCAACCACTTCCCCACCGTATGCCCATGGTGCTAATACCAAGCGCTAAGCCTTCTGGCGCTTATCGCATTGGAGAAAATCCAAAGCGTGCAAGTCTGTTTTCATTATGTTGACAAAAGTTCCGATGTGATTGGCCCTGTGTATCGCAGCCCTCGATCATGTTGTTACCTTATATAACCCTTTGGGCCCACAATGGGGCGCTAAACCTTTTTGAAAATCCATCTCCGGTCCATTATTTCTTTCATAAATCCAGAAACCCTTTTACCCAAAGTTTGGTCTAACGAGCCCATACAATGATTTTTATAATATAAAAATGGTTAGATAAAAAAGACCGATGCGAAATCGCATCGGAGAAATCCGAAGGGGTTGATTGAAATACCGGGCCCAAAAGCTTCGATTGCAATTGGCCCTTGTTATATAAAGCCCCGGGCCCATTGTATTCCATACATCCAGTAGCCCCGCAATCAGGTGCCAATCATGTTATATATAAATATGCCGCTCTGATCCACCAAAAACTTTGTATTATTCAAAAATTTGGGTTTCATAAAGTGTAAAGGTTTTCGCTGGTACAAAGTTGAAAAGATATTTACCGTTGATCTAAAGCTGATCAATGGCCCACGCAAAATCACAAAGTTTCAATCGCATACCTTTGTTTGTCCCCCCGATCGCCCATCCCTCCGATTCATTCCCCGTCGTTGATCTGATCCTCAGATCAATGGTCATCGCTCAATTGCATCGCAAAGTTTCAATCATATACTTTTGTTTGTCCCGCCGATTGTGATCCTCCAATTGAATCTCGACCATCCACGTGTCCAAATCGAACAGCCCAGATCTAATTTCACATCGTACCATCGCCCTCCACCTTTCTCCAAAGGGTTTTCAAAACTGATCTCCACCGTCGATCATCGCACGATCAACGGTTCTGTTCAATTCTTCCTTCCGCTGCTTTTAAACCTCCTCTTGGCTAATATCCACCATTGGATGATGCCATCCAACGGCTCTACTCTCATCCCACACCTCTGAAGTAGTGAACCCAATAACGCATGATTTCTTAATATTTTGTGTATTTTGCAGGGATTACTAGTTTTTCATAATATCAAAAGAAAGGCCAAAGGTCGGGAAAGACGTTTCCCGTGCCATTGATTCATCAATGGAGACCATTCGCAAGGTTCGGATTTGACTTTTCATCATTGTTTCATGAGGCATTGATGCCATATGAGCCCTGCACGGCCTGCACATTAACAAGACACAACAATACATTGAAGAAACAAAGAATATCAGTGTTTGAAGACTTCCCAGAATAGTTTGAAGGATTAGGGCACGTATTCAGTAAATCAAAGCTGAAATCCACGGATAAAAGCATCATAAAGATTGGAAGACACAAGATAAGCCGGATCAGACCTAAAACACAAATCTCAAGTAACTTAAAAGTGTTTTGGGATGAAACGATGACATCTTTCGATCCGAGAAAGCCTCCACCGCTTGAAGTAGAGGCTAATCGAACCCTCTCTAGCTCATAAAGGCACCTGTAGCCTTGCAGTAATCATAGAAGGCTTAGTCATTTTCTGAAACAAGAGGTGTTTACCCGAGGACGGCTAAACAATTAATAAAAATCAAAGATCTTATCTCTAATTGTCGGAAAAACTATTTTAAAGATTAAGAATAGCTCAGAAGTAAATATTTTTGATCATTAGGCTTTGGGAAGCAGAAAATAGAGTTACGTCAACATGACACAGAGGCCCTCAAAGGCTGAGAAGTCATCAATCTGTATTAATTGACCCAGCAGATCTTTTCATCAAATTCCACCTCCTTTTTCTTCTATAAATACTTTTGTAGAAAATAAGCAAAGGTTGGTCTCTGGACATATGAATGTATGTAAATGTTATTCTGAAGCTACTGATGCCCTGTTTGCAACTTAAAGATATATAAGCAGATATGGGAAGTTCAAAGTTGTAGAGACCCACCGGGCTTGCTGATTGTAACTGGTTTGAACATTAATACAAGCTGCTGATTTATGGGATCCTAATTTATGTCAATGGTGATGTGTTCCTCACTGTCAATTGTTATTTTGCTTAATTTTTTCACTCTGTCCACTTTCTCTGATAAGGAGCAGAAAACATAGAGCTAGGAATTACTCTCAACAGTACCTTACTCTCACTGAAAGCTTTATTTTTCTATGTTTTCTTCATTTGAATGTCCTCTTTGAAGAGTATATTAATGCAGGTCGGTTTAAAAGTACTTGTCTGATCTAGATTTCTCTTTAAAACAAGTATTTTCTGTGTTTTCCTTGAAGATTGTATTAAAGTAGGTCGGTTTAAAAGTGCTTGCCTGATCTAAATCGCTCTTTGTGACTGTTATGTGCTTTCCTTTAGAATATGCTGAAAGCAGGGTAGTTTAGAAGCACTTACCTGATCTTAAGTTGTTCGAACTATTTTTTAAAATGTTTTATGACTGAAATTACTTCAAATCAAGCTAGTTTAAAAGCACTTCCCTGATCTCAAAATACTTTTATGTTTCCCCTTAAGTACATGCCGAAGCAAGATAGTTTGAAAGCACTTACTTGATCTAAGGTTGTTTCATTTTTTTCTTCATTTGTTTGGTTCTACACTTCCTCTCTGTTTCATTCCATAAAATCACTTTAAGAGATCCTTTGACATAAGAAAATTGCCCCATGGATCCTGCTTGAACCTTGCTATCCAATTAAAATCCTCCTCTGACTCCATAGCCCAATGGGTTAAAAATTTCTTTGCCTTTCTGTCAGCCGAATCATTCCTTCACTTGCAGACACCTTCACCCTTCATTTTGAAACTGCCTTCACCTTCATCATGTCTTTGCCCAACCGAAACAAAAAAAACAAAACCCAAGCCCTCCATAACTAGCCTAATATCACATTTCAAGTTTTAAATATCACATCTTTAAGCTCATTCATAGAGAGACCCCTCTCTGGATTCAGGAGGGCTAGATCCTTGAATCCCAAAGCGGTTTGATGTTGTCTTATATTTTGGTTTTGCCAATCTGGCCAAAACATAGGAACCCCAACATAATGGCGACTCCACTGGGGACTCAGTTGAATTTGCACCTTAGGTTCCCTTAAAACTTCATAAAAACTTGAGAGTAAAAGGAGCCTTTCTAAGCACTACCAATTACTGGTAATCATGGTAAAACTTGTGTTGAATCAATGAAAAACTAGGCAAACCCTAGGATTCTCCTAAGTATTTATCTAACCTTGAAAGATCAGCTGACTTTGCCATAAGAGTAGACTGTCTTTGTCTCATAACCATAGCTAAGTTGTTAAATAGATTTAGGATATTCTTAGAAACCACACAACTAAAAAATAACTTAGAAAACCCAAAAAATATCCCGGATTGGTATTTAATAAACACGGTAGTGGACCATAAAACCTTTTACCTCTAAAAAGAGCTAAAAAACGTCCACTTGGCGACTCCACAATCCTGAACAGACCTTAATACTCCACTGGGAAGAACTCTTATCATTGTAGTATTATTCAAATTCAGTTAGAGAATTGTAGGATTAAATTTTGTGTAAAAAGACTAGTTAACCTTTTAAAGATTTTCATACCTGGTCGAACTTTTTCTGTTTATTTGGGTCTGAAAAAACACAGCATAGTGGCTCCTAGAAAGATTCACACTAGAGCCCATCCTGACCCTGATCCACCTGAGATAGTTGATAACCCGGAAAGTATCCTTAGGAAGTCTCCTAGGATTAAATTGTCAACTATTTTCAAGTCACCCTTGAGAGCTAATTCAGTTCCTGAAAACCTTGCAGCTCTACAAGAAACATATGGTGGTGGAACCATAAAACATTTTACCTCCTTACGAGCTAAAACTTTTGCACCTGGTGACTCCACACTCTGAAACTCCCAGAAGACCAAATGACGCCACTGGTATAAGACCCTGAACTGATTGACTAGACACAGTGACCTCTTTCTTGATTTACAAACATGATTCCAAGAATACAACAAATATATGCCCCAATGAGTAGAGATAATATCCCTGGGTTTCCACATAAGATGCCCTAGGTGAATTGGGATGACAACCTGCCTGTTTTTCAAGGTGAAAAGTTTGATGACCCTTTATTACATCTCATTAAATTTCATATACATGTATGGAGGTTGAAAGTTGAATGGCATGAAGACTGCCTAGTGAAAATGTTCATGTTAACATTAGAAGGAAAAGCTAGGGATTGGTATGAATGCTTGAGATCTAGTAGTTTGTTTTCTTTAAGAGACCTTGAATATGTGTTCTATGAGAACTATAAATAAAACACTACATCATTATCATTGGGTGCAATATATTATGATCCATCACAAAACATCATCCAACACATTATAGATAATGAGGAAGATTTGGAAGAGATGCATCCTGAAGATCTTTTAACAGCCATTCATGAGTTTAATATCCTATTGAAAAATTTTAAGAAAATAGATGAATCAGTTGAGGAAGAGATGATCCAAGAAATAAAGAAAATTCCTCAAGATATCCCTGAAAACTCAAAAATTGATTCATCATCCCTTATAGTTGAGGCTCAAGAAGACATCCATCCTCGAAATCAATCTTCAGAAGAGGCAGAGAACTGTTGTACTCCTGTTCAAAGGAACATAGAAACATCTTCCCCTTTGACAGAAAAAGAGATAAATCAAACTATTTATAAACAGTCGCTCTCTGAAACTTTCTACAAAACAAACACTCCTTCCCATTCACATAGAGAACTTTTTTGTACAGATTTAGAAAGTTATTTTGTAGATCGGAATGAAGAAGGACCTGCTGATAACCCAGTATGTTTGATTGGTAGTATTACTTATATTCGTGATTCTCCTAACTTTGATCTATATAGTGATGATGCTTCCCAAACAGAAGTTAATTTTGCAGGATCATCATTAGAAAATTTATGCGAGTAAGATCAGTTCCTTCAAAGAAATAATGAACCAGTGCAGACTATTTATGATACTAATGATGAAAGTTTTCAAAGCCTAGAAGTGAGTGAAGATTCATTCGATCTTTTCTCTGCTTCATTTCAGATCATCAGTAATAATTTCCATGTGATTGGGACTCAACAGACTTTCGGCTCAAAGGATGAGGAGGAAAGAAACGAAGAAATTTTTGGGTAGGTGGAAATCAACGAGCCTTCCCTTGAAAAAGAGGAAGAAATTGAACATAATCCTGCTCAAGAATATAATAAACTTTTCATAGAGTACATTCCACTAAACTAGAGCTTACCAGGGCTACAAGAGGACAACACTGCCAAATATGATGAGTCCTCCAATTCAGATGATGATGAAGAAGAGGGAGAGAAACAGATAGAAGACTGTCCTACTGAGGACATACCATCTTCTCAAGAAGAATCTTTTTCCTTTTCTGTTAAGAATAATGAATCTTCCAAGAAACTTTATGAAGATATGCTCCTCAAAGCTGAAGTCTTGGAAGCAGACAATCTACCAGACATGGAGGACCAAAAAGAAGAGAACCTTCATATTTTCTTTGTTGATCCTTTGGAAGAGTGTGTGGAAATCCTGACTGGCTCAAATTATCAAGAATTGATCCTTTGCAAGAGCTAGAGACATGAAAAGTTGTCACCTCCTGTGATAGTCTTGTTTTGAAGATTAATCTTCAAAATATACTATGGATACCTCTAACAAGCAGCCAGAGTTTCTTCTTCTTCTTGACATTACTCAGCTGGCTGCATTGGAACTTTTGTATCATATGAATATGTGAATAATCCATGTTTAGAATAGGTTAGATAGGAATGTTAATAAAGCTCAGTTCTGAGCATGTAGTTAGTTTTTGTTTTCTGCTTTGAAGAAAAATCAAAAATTCAAAAATACAAAAACAATGAAAATGAGAAAAGAGGGCAGATTGTGAAAACAAGAAAGGTACAGCCCCATACCAAAAAGAGAAATAAATTCTAAAAGTGTGCAAGCTTAAATGCCACTCCTGAAAGAACACACTTCTAATTAGTCAAACAGCCTAATCTTGACTAATTAGCTTTAAATTTTCTGCTGATAGGATAGTGAATTCGATTTTCCAAACTGTTTAATCTTGGCTTATCAATAGGTATATTAGGATATAAATTAAAGGTTCAAACAAGATCAAAATTTGAACCTAAGGTTTCAAAAAGTAAATGACTCAAATCTGCTTCAAATTCTGAGTCAAGAGATGTAAAAATCTGGTTCCAATCAGCTCAAAATCCGAACCAGTTGATAAAGACAAAACAGCTCAAACAAATTCAAAATAGAGCTATAAAGAAAATAGAAGGCCATGATGAGAAACTTTCAGATCTTGAGCCTTCTATTTTTTATTTAATTTTCTGCAAAATAATATCTACGTGCAACTTGTTTTTTATGCCATAGACCAGCATCAAGTTAGACTATTTAATCCTGACTTGTATGCTTTTAAATTTCTATTGTAGAATTTAGAGAATAAAAAATCTGTTAGACTGTTTAATCCTAACAGATTAGTAGATTAGGTAGAGAATCATATGGGCTCAACTGTTTAATTTGATTCCATGGAGAAATAAGGAGTAGAAATAGATTAGTTTTCCTACTTTCAAAAGAATAAAATGCTGTAAAATAGTTTGCCAATCTAAATGCACTCTAAATGAAGAAAACATGTTAGATCAGTAGGATTGGGTAGGTAGAAAGCTGGTTGATGAAGATCCATTGTTTTTCCTAGCTGCTAATATGTTTTCAGAAAAAAGAAGATTGTCCCAGCAAAGAAAGTAGCCCAATGGATAAGGTACAGGTCAGCCTCCCAGAGAAATACAGGTTTGAAGTTCTTGATGCCTTCAAGAAGGCACCATCCCCAAGTGGAGCCACTGTTGGCCACCTATAAAATTTGTTTTATAAAAAGGTGGCCAAAAAATTTGTTGGAGCCTTCAAGAAACAGTTTCATTACCAAATTTTGTCTCTTGAAGCCTCTAGAATATCTCCTGCCCATGTCAAAAAATTCTTCACTGCTGTTTCCCTTCAGAACTCAGAAATTCTGCTAAAAATTCCATGAGATAACTGCTGCAAAATCCCCTTTCCTCCCCTTCCTTCACTCACAAGCTAACCTTCATTTTTACTCTTTTTCCCCATCAATTTCCTCTGATTTCCATTTTTCCTCATTTTCCCTTCATATAATCCACCTGGCATATTTTAAAACTCCTTTTTAAACTATAGTGAAACCCTCGAATTCCTTTGAAAACTAGAGAAAATCATGAAAAAACCCATTTTGTATTAAGGGTTTAAGCCCCTTTGGGCCAAGTCTCAACCACTTCCCCACCATATGCCCATGGTGCTAAGACCAAGCGCTAAGCCTTCCGACGCTTATCGCATCGGAGAAAATACAAAGTGCACAAGTCTATTTTCATTGTGTTGACAAAAGTTCCGATGCGATTGGCCCTATGTGTCGCAACCCCCGATCATGTTGTTACCTTATATAACCATTTGGGCCTGCAATCGGTCACTAAATTTTTTTGAAAATCCATCTCCAATCCAGTATTTCTTTCATAAATCCAAAAACCCTTTTACCCAAAGTTTGGTCTAATGCGCCCATACAATGCTTTTTATAATATAAAAATGGTTAGATCAAAAAGACTGATGCGCAATCACATCGGAGAAATCCGAATGGGTTGATTGAAAGACCGAGCCCGAAAGCTCCAATTGCGATTGGCCCTTGTTATATAAAGCCCCAGGCCCATTGTATTCCATACATCCAGCGGCCCCGCAATCAGGTGCCAATCATGTTATATATAAATATGCCGCTCCGATCCACCAAAAACTTTGTATTATTCGAAAATTTTGGTTTCATAAAGTGTAAAGGTTTCCACCAGTAAAAAGTTGAAAATATATTTACCGTTGATCTAAAGCTGATCAATGGCCCGCACAAAATCACAAAGTTTCAATTGCATACCTTTTTTTGTCCCCCCAATCACCCATCCCTCCGATTCATTCCCCGTCGTTGATCTGATCCTTAGATCAATGGTCATTGCTCAATCGCATCGCAAAGTTTCAATCACATACTTTTTTTTGTCCCGCCGATCCTCCGATTGAATATGGACCGTCCAGATGTCCAAATCGGACAACCCGGATCTAATTTCGCTTCTTACCATCACCCTCCACCTTTCGCCAAAGGGTTTTCAAAACTGATCTCCATCGTCGATCATCGCATGATTAACGATTCTGTTCAATTCTTCCTTCCGTTTCTTTTAAACCTCCTCTCAGCTAATCTCCACCGTTGGATGATGCCATCCAATGGCTCTAATCTCATCCCACGCCTCTGAAGCAGTGAACCCAACAACGCAAGATTTCTTAATATTTTGTGTATTTTGCAGGGATTACTAGTTTTTCATATTATCGAAAGAAAGGCCGAAGGCCGGGAAAGACATTTCCCGTGCCATTGATTCATCAATGGAGACTATTCGCAAGGTTTGGATTCGAATTTTCATCATTTTTTCATGAGGCATTGATGCCATATGAGCCCTGCATGGCCTGCACATTAACAAGACACAACAATACATTGAAGAAACAAAGAATATCAGTGTTTAAAGACTTCCCAGCACAGTTTGAAGGATTAGGGCACGTATTCAGTAAATCAAAGCCGAAATCCACGGATAAAAGCATCATAAAGACTGGAGGACACAAGATAAGCCAGATTAAACCTAAAACACAGATCTCAAGTAACTTAAAAGTGTTTTGGGAAGAAACGAAGACATCTGTCGATCCAAGAAAGCCTCCACTGCTTGAGGCAGAGGCTAATCAAACCCTCTCTAGCTCCTAAAGGAACCTGCAGCCTTGCAGTAATCATAGAAGGCTTAGTCATTTTCTGAAACAAGAGGTGTTTACCCGAGGACGGTTGAACAATTAATACAAATCAAATATCTTATCTCTAATTGTCGGCAAAACTATTTTAAAGATTAAGAACAACCCAGAAGTAAATCTTTTTGATCATTAGGCCTTGGGAAGCAGAAAAAAAAGTTACTTCAACATGACACAGAGGCCCTCAAAGGCCGAGAAGTCATCAATCTGTATTAATTGACCCAGCGGATCTTTTCATCAAATTCCACCTCCTTTTTCTTCTATAAATACTTCTGTAGAAAATAAGAAAAGGTTGGTCTCTGGACATATGAATGTATGTAATAGTTATTCTGGAGCTACTGATGCCCTGTTTGCAACTTAAAGATATATAAGCTGATATGGGAAGTTCAAAGTTGTAGAGACCCACCGGGCTTGCTGATTGTAACTGGTTTGAACATCAATACAAGCTGCTGATTTATGGGATCCTGATTTATGTCAATGGTGATGTGTTCCTCACTGTCAATTGTTATTTTTCTTCATTTTTTCACTCTTTCCACTTTCTCTGATAAAGAGTATCAAACATAGAGCTAGGAATTACTCTCAACAGTACCTTACTCTCACTGAAAGCTTTATTTTTCTATGTTTTCTTCATTCGAACGTCCTCTTTGAAGCGTATATTAATGCAGGTTGGTTTAAAAGTACTTGCCTGATCTAGATTGCTCTTCAAAATGAGTATTTTCTGTTTTTTCCTCGAAGAGTGTATTAAAGCTGGTCGGTTTAAAAGTTCTTGCCTGATCTAAATCGCTCTTTGTGACTGTTATATATGCTTTCCTTTAGAATATGCTAAAAGAAGGGTAGTTTAGAAGCACTTACCTGATCTTAAGCTGTTCAAACTGTTTTTTAAAATTTTTCCTGAGTGAAAGTACTTCAAAGCAGGCTAGTTTAAAAGCACTTCCCTGATCTCAGAATACTTTTATGTTTCCCCTTAAGTACATGCCGAACAAAGATAGTTTGAAATCACTTACTTGATCTAAGGTTGTTTCACTGTTTTCTTCATTTGTTTGGTTATACACTTCCTCTCTGTTTCATTCCATAAAATCACTTTAAGAGATCCTTTGACATAAGAAAATTTCCCCATGGATCCTGCTTGAACCTTGCTGTCCAATTAAAATCCTCCTATGACTCCATAACCTAATGGGTTAATACTGTCTTTGCCTTTCTGTCAGCCGAATCATTCCTTCACTTGCAGACACCTTCACCCTTCATTTTGAAACTTCCTTCACCTTCATCATGTCTTTTCCCAACTAGAACAAACAAAACAAAACCCAAGCCCTCCATAAATAGCCTAATATCACATTTCAGGTTTTAAAGATCACATCTTTAAGCTCATTCATAGAGAGAAACCTCTTTGGATTTAGGAGGGCTAGATCCTTGAATACCAAAGTGGTTTGATGTTGTCTTATCTTTTGGTTTTGCCAATCTGGCCAAAACATAGGAACCCCAATAGACTGCAGTGACACAGTCTTTAAACAAAGTGGGCCAGTAGTATCCTGCACGCAAGATTTTCTGGGTAGTAGCTATGCCTGAAAGATGACCACCGCACGCCCCAGCGTGGCAATCATTTAAAATATGTTCTACCTCATTAAGAGTGAGCCAAAATCATAGAATTGTATCGACACCATGACGATATAGATATCGTTCTGCATGAGATAGTGTTTCTCTTGGTGACGAATGTGATGATGGTCGTCTGACGTGAGAGTTTGGCAGAACCGTTGTGTTTGGAGGTAGAAAGGAATGTCCCCGTACCAAGGATCAATAGAATCGACCAAATAAATGGATTCATCAGGAAATGGATCATGAGCTACTTGCTCTGGGTCAATTCTAGGAAGATCCGACAGCAATTCGATGAACACTAGATATTTCTTAGCTTTGGTAGCAGAAAAAACCAAGTCAAATTGTTAGAGGATTACAATCCATTAGGAATATCTTCTTCCAATGTCCTGACGAGACAAGATGCGTCACATGGGATTATCCAAATCAATGACGATAGTATTCCACATCCATATGTAGTGTCAGAGGCGGGTGACCACGAAGACCACCGTGAGAGATAGTTTCTCCACATGTGAATATCGTAATTCAGTTCCAATGAGACCTTTAGACAGATAATAAATCACATGATCACTATCTTCACCATGAACTTGAACCAAAACCATTCCTAGGGAGGATGGTGAGGCTACCAGGTAGAGGAGAAATTCACACGAATAGTTGGGGGCACTAAGAAGTGGGACAGAAACGAGTGCCTGTTTCAGGGCATCAAACGACAGTCGATCTTGATCATCCCACATATACAATACCCCTTTCTTGAGTAAGCACATAAAGCCTTTCGTCATCTCAGCGTAGTTTACGATGAATCGACGTAAGAAGTTTGCCTTCCCTTGCAAACGTTGGAGTTTTATAATGGATTGTGGTGCAAGTAATTCAATAATTTCCCTTTTCTTATCGATATCAACCCTAATCCCGTGCTTGGAGACAAAAAATCCAAGAATACATCCAGAATCGACAAAAAAATACACATTTATGTGGATTTAGATGGATGTTTTATAACGTACACCGAGCAAATATTTCTCTAAGATGCACAAGGTGATGAGCTTGTTTCTTGGAGTGAGTAGGAAGATCATCCAAGTAAGCTTGTACAATGTGTCTGTTATTGTGAAATTCATAGTCCATGGCCCTTTGAAAAGTGGCTCCAAAATTCTTCAGACTGAATGGGAGCTTTCGATACGCAAATGTGGCCCAAGGATAGATGAAGGCGGTTTTATGATGGTCATCATTTTTAATCGAAATATGGTTATATCCCATGAAGCCATCAATAACAAAGAAATATTTGCATCCAGTGCAATCGTTGATAATCTGATCTATAAAAGAAGTAGGATAATTTTATTTTGGATAAGTGACACTCAGATCACGATAGTCAACAAAGACTCGAATGGTACCTTGTTTCTTATCTACGAGAACCAGATTGGATAGCCATTATATCAAAGGAACGGGATAGATGAAACCAATGTGTAAGAGTTTTTCAACCTCTGTCATGATAAATGCTGCTTTGTGAGATTGGAGAGGTCGTAGCCTTTGCTAGACAGGCTTGGCATTTTCGTAAATCTTGATTTCATGCTTGACTATAGAGGCATATATATCAGGAATTTCGTCGTAAGAACAAGAAAAAACATCGCATAACTCCTTAAAAGGGGATGTGAAGCATGCAGTTCCCTCCATACTGCAATCTACTTCAATCTGTATGTTTTCCGTGATACCTGTTTTGACCGAAATATCTGTTACACCATTTTTTGGTCATCTAACCTATTATTATTAGATGAACCCAAGTACACCATGTAAGACCAATTTTACCTAAATTAAAATAGCTTTCACCACATTTGTTTATATTGCATGGTCATATTTAACCCAAAACAAGGATATCAATTAAATAAATCATTATTTATTTGATTATTTCCTAAGAATAAGTTATTTAAATCACTATTTAAATCATATTCCTAGTTAAATTTGACTAAATCATATATAAATAATTAAATAAACCATTATTTATTTAATTATATTCCCCTCATTTCCCTTAAATAACAAATAAATCATTTATTTATTTGTTATTTATAAATAAAGGAATTGACCCAAGTCAAAAACCCTTTTCCCTCCAACAAATATAATAAAATATTCCTAAAGGGTGATTCTAGAATATGATTAATAATATTTTATTCATGCACCGAGTTCTAGAAAACCCCAATATTTTATTATAAATAGGAAGGTTTTCCCCATTCATTAGTCACCTCCATTACATTGGATCACACTAGATCTACTCTTGGTCACCATTTCCATTTGTTTGCATTTTGAACTCCCATTGAGTTCCATGTTTGTTAGGGTTTTCCACATTAACCAAAGAGAGGAATTTTAGATCTGAAACACTGAGGACTTCCAAGAACCCATCCCACTGAGGAGAACTGGAAAACACCTTTCTTGTTTTCCTCTCAGGTGCCCCATTCTTTAATATAATATAAGATTCTTTTTATACATTGTTCTTGTCTTGTTCATTGGATGCATGGAGCCATTTTATATCTTATCTGCTTAATATCTTTCATGCTTAGATCTAATTTTATGCAGCAAACTTGAATATATTGTGCAGCCATACTTGATGTTAGGGCTACTTGATATGCATAGCTAAAGTGATATTTTACGATGAAAGAATCATACTAACAATATCTATGAGCATGGTTTTAGAAATATTTCCCATGTTTCCTTCTGCATCAATATTTTGACTTGTCATATAAGCATATGGAACGATCTCAGGTGGGATGAAAGATGATATTTGTATAGTGATCGCATCTGAATCAGACATTGACACATGATGGTGAAACTCTCCCCAAGGTCGTTCCTCAAGAGACATGAGCTCTCAAATTGCTTCGTCCGTAGGCAGGACTTCATCGAGGAGATCCTTATAAGGAAATTTTTTGGGCGAGAGGGTGGTACCATTGGTAGACACCAAAGCAGTGGAGGGTTCAGATGCTGATTGGATGGCTTGATAAGGCGGTTTTATGATGGTCATCCTTTTTAATTGAAATCTAGTTATATCCCGTAAACTGCTCCGGGTAGCTAAGTAGCGGGAGGATTCAGGTTGCCAGGGGCATGGGGGAGTAACTCATACAGTGTGCCAAATTGTGAATTGATGAGATCTAGGTGTTGTGAATGATGCGTGTTGGTCCTTTGTGACCGCACCAGATAGGAAAACGTCCTTAGAAAGGGGTGGAAATAGTTACTTTCAAAACCAATTTTATAATAGATGATCTGAGATTGGTGGTTTGATGAGCCTACAGCTACATCTTGATTGATGAATGTTATTAGAGATGTCTTGGCACAATGAGTTTAAGATTTTCATTCTAGTTTTGTATCGGATAGGTAGTTGAAATTTCTTAAGAAATTTCGTTGCTAAGGTACCTAGAGTATTGACTGCAGCTCATGGTAACTCGATGTACCATTTGGTAGTGTTTCCTCTGAGAGTGTGGAGAAAGATCCTAAGCCTGATACTATCATCCACCATGGAATTAGAAATAGAGCATAAATTAAAGGTGGTGATATGTGTAGCTGGATCCTCCCCTTGTTTCCCTTCGAACTTAGGGATGTTGTATGGAATCTTATGCGGTATAGGAAGCCAAAGCAGGTTATGATGGATGGGATCGTTGGTCAATTTATATAAATCAGGGATATCTAAAGCTACCAAGAATGGAAATTGCATGGTTTCCCTCAAGTCTAACCAAGGAGGTGTTGGCTGACCATTTTGACTGTAGGGTCCTCCCATCAAAGTGTTTCCAATGGGATAATTAGGACTCTGTTGATAATAATTTCCAGCTAGCGAAGGTGTAGGGATGTAAGTTTGTGTCCATAGGGGATGTTGTACTGGAGGAAAAACAACTGGTTGCCCCTAGGGTAATAGTTTCCCCTTTTCCCCAATTGGTTTTGGGGGAGGGTCACCCAAATGGACGCAATAGAGTTAGCTTGTGGAATACTACTAGTTGCATAATTTACCATTAGCATAGACCCTACACCATAAGGTTTACCACTAAGAGGAATGGAATTAAAAATTGATGGAATTGCTTGTCCCATAGAATGTAGGGGTACAGAAGTTCCCCCTGGCATGTAAGTGTTGGTAACACTTCACCCTGTCATAGTAGCCAAGGGGTTCGAACTCAAAAATGGATTCAAATTGAAAGGGTTACTGAAGGGAACGGAGGTAGCCCTACTAGTGGAAGCAGAAGCCGAAGGTCTAAGAGAAGACATGATAAGAGCAGATACCGAAGAGTTCAGAATTCCACTCGCAGTTTTTGTGACCAAGTTGCTAGGACCGGGCATATTCTAGCTACTATGGTTGCCAATAAGTTGTGTAGAACTGACAACTGGCGGGGAAGTTGGTGGTGGAACCGAGTTGGCCACCAACAACGATGACCCATAGGTCACCTATTGTGTAGTGGATGTGGGTGCAGTTGAACACATGGCTGGTATGGGTGCTACCTGAATCAATAATGACCCCAATGTGTTAGTGAGAGGAGGATTATAAGGAGGTACAACTCCTTCAATGAAAGGATCCTCATGCAACTCTATATTGTAAGGAGAAATGTGAAAATCAGGGGTCAACACTGGAGACTGATCTTCTGAAGAGGGCACTGGGTCATCGAGACTCGACACTTCCCCCAATGTCAATGGAGGGAGACCTTGTTGTCACCTAGAAATATGATGAGGGTCGAAGGATACCACGATGACTAGTTATTTTTATCAAAATTTTAATGTGATGTATTATTAACTCTCAATGATAGTAGAACCACACACCTTAAAAAAAAAGAACTCTAAAGTCAATTAATCAAGCAGCAAGAGGGGTAAGACCCTGTCTGAGTACTACCACTTGCTGGAGATGAAACCTAGTATCACAATAGCATATAGAGAGAGTTGGTCATATGTACAGTTACGATTACTCTTGAGCTTCACCTGGACCTCAGATAATGGGGCCAAGCACTCTCGTGAAGATGAGTACCCTCCCAAAAACCAAAGACAAAGTAGGTTCATTAGTGTTAGGTACCGGGGCAACTCGCCCCAGTCACCTTGTGTACATCCCTTGAAGTATGACAACTATAATACCTTAAATCACAGACACTATCAGGGGGGTCATGGTTGTAGAAAACAAGCTGTATGGGAAGAACACCTAGATCCCTGATCTAGTTTGGACATCCCCAAGGGGAACCCCTATACACAGAATGCCCACTGTTATGCGATCCAAGGCGGGCTACCTTCTCACACACCCCAATGTTGTCTCGAGCTTAACTCTGGTGGTAGTAGAGAAATCCCAATAGTATGAGTGCAACAATATTTTCACTCTTTAATGACACTAGTCTCAAGTTTTGTGATCTTGGGAAGCTTTCTCACTCTTCCTATCCCAAGATCCTAGCCTAAAATAATGTTGGTGTAAGCTTAGAAAATATTTATTGATTGATTTTATTAGCGCTTAATTTTAGTGTAATTTCTTATAAGTCTCCAGAGGGGGATTAGATGTATGAAATGTTATGAGACTCTGACTCAAACCATGCAGAAAATTCTTTTAAGATTCAGTTCAATGAAAGAGATATCTATATAAGGAGAAATATTTCACACATCTATGCAGTAGAAAACATCGAAACAATTCAGTTCAAACTAAAAATATTCAGATATCTGTCCTCACTAACAACTATATAACCCAAAAATTACATAATGAAATCAGCTATCTCAGAAAAACTAAAAAAAACTTTTTCTTTTTCAAAAGTAAATGCAACTAGGATAACTTCAAACAAGAAAAACTAATATGCTAGCAGGAAACCAAGCACATAGATCCAAAAACACAGAATCCAAACTGACAACCAACAACACAACAGCTAGGGAAATCACAACAGGGGTGAAATAACAAGTTTTAGTATGAGTAACTATGCCTAGCAAGGAGTAGAGTGCGTTAATAGCAGGACTAACACACTATTTTCAAGTAGGAGTTGTGTTATAAAACTCTGGAACACACATAGGGGGTGTGTTACTGAGGAGAAATTGCAAATAATGGTCAAGAAAGGTCTCTTCTAAACAATGCAAGCTGATGAAATGGTCACAGAGCATATCAAGTGATCATAAATGGATGTGAGAAGAACGAGAAGTGATAAAGGGAAATAATCGAAGGCTCAGAAGTAAACAACCGGGAACTAAGGATTAGTCCCCAGCAGAGTCACCAATTTTACTTAGGGATAAAATGCACAGGTGGTAGCTGGAGTATGATCCCTCTCGCGCCTTCTCGGGACCCAAAGTGGACAATAAGATTAGCTGCAACATTCACAAATAGACTAAATACATGTTCACACCAATGCTTAATTGACAAAGTGAAGTATTGAAGGATTACCTCGATGTATAAGGCAGATCGTTTGGAGAGCACAATGCAGTGTGGTGGAAGTCCTCCTCACTAGCTCCAAGTAAACATAGAACTAGTGTAATATTCATAGTTTTATCACTATAAACAATCAAACAAGTGTATAATAAAAAATTAAACAATGTATATCTAAGCCACTTATAACATGTATCTTAAACAAATAAGAAATAGATGCATCAATAAGACACCAAGTGGAAAAAATAGAGGTAGTTCTATTACTTAGAGAAGGAAGATTACAACCATCAGTTTGGTCAAGCTTCCCTCTGTCCTCCGACTCCTCCCTCTCTCTCCTAAATATCCAAGTGTGAAAATTCTTAGGCCAAGAGTTCTCAATGAAACTACCCAGTCATGAAACCTCACACTCAACAACAAAAGTATGCTCTTCACACAATCAATCTTTTGACCTTTGACAATGATCCCTTGCCTCCAATCTATAAGAATTTGGGAGGATCAATCTTGCCATTCTTCTCCATTAGTTCTAATAGGGAAAAATCCATGATGTTTCCATGCTTTTCCTAGATTTTTCCCTCTTTGGATTCTCAGTTGGGTTTAGTAATGTCTAATTAGAGGCTTGCACTGCAGGTTACTTATTTTTGGATTGACTCCTTGAGAAGAACCAGGAAATGTAGTCAGTTACTGCATAATTTTTCCCTTTTCCCTCATGAAACATGGGTAACGTTGTCCATTAGGAAAAACAATGAGTTAACATAGGCACTAACTCTCCCTTAAATAGGCAAGGATGTGTTATAAGTTTACCTCGCTATCTCTAGGGTGTGTTACCTTGGAAAAATAGGTCTCTGTCTAGGAAATTTTCTTCCTTCCATGTATCCTTCTCCTTTGAGTCGACGAGGAGGTCATTTGTACTGTAACAATATCCTAACCATTGGGAATGGAGTCAAAATCAAAATACGAGACTTAATAATGAAAATTGACTAAAAAATGAACTGACTTTGACTGAAACAAAACTTACAAAACTTATGATGGCAGCATATCACCGAGACTTAAGGGCTTCAAATCCTGATGATAAATACCTACCCGTTGAAGACATATGTACAAAGGCGTGAAGTGATCCTTCCTATTTAACCAATCCAACATATGGCTACTTACTTGAATTCTGATTTCACTTTCCTCAAGCAGGTAGAAAATACAAAAACTAGGCCACTCCAAGTTTCTATTGAACATGTGCTTCTGGTCCATGAAAGCAATAAAATACATCTTAACTTCTAACTGTATCAAATTAATAAAAGGATATTAAAAAATCTGAAATGTTACCCTATCTCAAGATCCACCAAAAACACAAGCACACCCTTCAATCTAATCTCAAAGAACACTTGGTTTTTGATCCATAGGAAGGCATAGGGAAGTATGAATTTCTGTTATCTGAGTGTTGGCTGTAAATTACTCAAGCATGGGAAACTCTGACTCTATCTCTTTCACACTATCTATCTTAGGCTCATACTCCTCAAATTCATAGTCTGAATCATCCTTGAATAGAAAACATTCTTCAAGATTGATAAACATGACAACCCTATCATCTTCATGAAATAAAATAATCCCTGTTAGTTGATCTCTTTACAGGAAATCATCATCACAAATTGGCTTACTCGCAACAAATTCTTGTATAGTTTCATCAGTCTCATGACTATCATCATTTAAACTCAAATTTTCATTTTCAATAATGGAAGAAGTTTCACTAACACATTATTTACTATGTGAACACTGCAAACCTGCATTAGCTTGGGTTGTAACATGATTGTTTAGGAGCTGATCTATTTCATCTTCAGATAGAGGAAAAAATTTGGTTTTATAGCAGTTAACATCGGCTTGATGGTTTTCATTTTCAGGATCAGGAATAGGCATTTATATTTCTTTTCCTGGTGTTTTTAATCCAAGGAGGAAGCTACTGATTCTTGTTGGGAAGAAAAATAATAAAGGGCTTCTATGATCTCATCATCTAGACACTCTTGATCCTCATACAAATTTTAAGAAACTCAATGAAATTTTCATAAATCTCACAATGACTACCAATCATCAATAAGGAAAAATTATATCTTTGATAATTTTGAAAGAAACCTGAATGACATTCCTTTAAAGAATATAAATGGAAGATGGTAAACTCTCATAGCATGAGCTTGCTTTTTCCTCCAAGGTAGCCATGAACATTTTCATTAGACAATCTTCGGGAAACTCAATCTTTAGTCCGTGAATATGAAAATGAAATTTGACCAAATGCAAACTAGCATATTCTCCATCCTAACCTTTAAACTTTGGAAACCTTGTTTGCCAATATATACAAGGAATATGATTCGAAAAATCAGGAATATGAGATCGATTGATAGGAGCATACCTTTGAGCAGTTGAATCCATATTGAAAACAATTAAGTCACCAAGAATTTCTTCAGAATACCAGTTCTTAAACAGTTGGGTTGCCATGAAAATTTTGAACCTTTGGATTTTTCGACACTGGATTCACCAAGTGAAAGATGCACATCCTTGCACCTGATCACTGTTCACCGTCAAAAATCATATATGATCATTTTCATTCTTTCCTGGGGAATATCTGTCACTCCATTCTCCAGCAACAACGCCAAAATTTTAGCACTCCACCAGTTTTCTGAAGACTGAAAAGGAGACTGACAAAGGTAAAAACAAACTACTTTGACCTAGTAGCTAGCTCTACCAGGCTGAGAGGGCTCTTTCAATGTGATCACAATCAAGGATTGTTGTGATATGAAGGATATAAGGCTAGATATGATAGGCTCATGTAGGTTTGAGAAATTTAAGGTTTGATTATGGATCAGGGATGAAACTAAGTAGCTATGTCGGGGCATCAAATGGTTTACAGCTACAAAAATATAAAGCAACAAGGTAGAAGTGAATATATGATGGATTTAGGGTTTTTAGGTATAGCGGTGAGTTTGAAAAATTAGAGGTATTTAATGAGCATGTTTCAACCATGAATTCATTAAACTGGAAGCAGGAAACACAAAATGAAATTTCCAAATAAATAGAGCTAAATCAATATAATTATTCCTATAAATTGTAAGGAAATCCACTGAAGAGAAAAGATAAGAAAAAGGAGCTATATATCATTAAATTAAGACTATAACAGATAAAATACATGATCATAAACTCACTGAACATGAATTCCTAGATAATAGCCACAATTGCATCCTTTGATTTCTGAATATGAAAGTGAAAGTACAAGCTACAATATTACAATCCTTCAATGTCCAACCTATCAAATGACTCTGAAAATGATTGATATAGACCATAACAACATCTCCCCTCTCTCAGGGGTCGAATCCATCAGTTGTGGAGCTAATTACCTGATAATCTCAATAAAACCATAATCTCTAATGGAGGTCAACTAATTCACCTTACCATAGGAAACTAGATACATTTGACCAAAATTACATTAACAAGCATGTATCTACCCTATTTCATTATTTATCAACTCAATTTCACCTCATGACATCACAAAATAATCATCAATACTTCAATTACATAGGTAAAATTTCAAACTAGGTGAAACTTCCTGTGAAAAATACTTTCTGGAGAAAGGGTAGCGAAATCTGGAGAAAGCGTAACGTGCCTAGAGAAATCAAACTGAGCTGGGGGAAATGGCAATTTGAAGGCCTTCCCAAGGTATAAATCATGATCTGAAAGATGTTATGGAAATATTTGGATGTCCACTATATGATAGGCCCATCAATCACTCAAAAAAGTGGCTTCTAGCCCTCCAAATCTTTATTCTCCTAAGAGTACTTAGAAACTGTAGCAAAGCCTCCAAACACAGGGTAAAATGGTGTTTTTTTTTATGTTTTTGGGAATTTTGACCCCCCAGAACTGGCCGACATGGCCCAACCACTGATTATGATTGATGTACTCATAACGAGGAATCCAAAAATTTTGAGTTTTCCTCCAATGGACCCCCCCCCCCCCCCAACAAAAGCGTAGCGTGGCCCATGCTATGCTTTTGCCAGTGTGACTGGTTTTCTGAATTTCCAATTTTGACCAAAATGTCACAAAAAAAAAAAAAATCGCTCCAAAACTCTTCAAAATTGTTCCATAGGTGCTTCATAAGGTATGTTATGCCACTAGGGAAGAATAAAAAAAAATATCAAAGTTTTCCTTCTCCTTTTGAATTTTTAGGGTTTCCTTTAGTTTGCCTTGCAATTGTTTGACTTTGACATTACAAATATGATTTATTGCATAGTAATGATCAACCATGTGTTTTTTCATATTTTTGTCCCTGTTGGAATTGTCAAAGAGCTTATCCAAGTGAGTATTGACTTTCTCAAGCCAAAACTCCCCATTTTCATTGATTTCCATGGTTATTCTTTCTTCAAAACTCAATTTTTCATCTAGTAGATTTTGTTCTCTTTCCTTCTACAACTCTCTTCTCAGACCCAAGGTCCTTGGTATCTTCCTTGTCACCTAATTTTCATGCTTCTCTGAATCTTCATTGTGAGCCACTGCTTTGCTTTTCACATCATGCATACTAGCTTCAAATTGACTAATCTCTAAAGACAATTGTTTTTCCTTCAACTGATTGTTTTCTTGCTATAGGAAGTAAATGATGAAATTATCCCTTGCCAAGTTTTCTTTGAGCTATTTGATCTGAGCATATTTGTCTTTGATTATCCTCTCTATTTTTTCACGTTGTTCACTGGCCTCCAAGTGTACTATGTCAAAGTCATGCTCCTCATCATGCATATATGTCTCATGTTGTAATGGTGTTTCCTGCTCTGCTGATGTGGGCTTGGCCCCTTCCTCAATATGAGGAGAAACCATAAGAATTATGCCTCTTTGGTATGTTTGAGTGAACTCAATATTCCTCCTCACTAAAATTGTGCTAGGTGAGCCAACCTCCACCTGTCTAGAAGGTTTTAATGGTGTTGATGTTGAAGTAAGGCTAGTAAGCTGGCTACTAGAAGAAAAAAAGACATATGCCTGCTTGAAGGTTTAAAAATTGATGCTCTTCTACTCAATATTGTGTAAAACAATGATTTTGATCAAAGCATGGTGAAAGAGGTTTCTTTCAAGATTACTCTGACTATGTTGAACCTTTTCTTCCATCTTTTCCAAACTTATGTAGAGGTAATAGGGAAAATTAAGTGACTTTAACCCTGTGAAATGCATGACAAGTCTGACATGATACCCACATAATCTATAAAATATTCCCTCACAGGTGAAGTTATTCATGATGATATTCATGAGTGGTGTGTACTTCTGACGGAGGTGCCCAAAAGGAAAAATATTCTTCATATGTTGTTTATAATGTCTTCTGAGATAGGGTTGATAATGATGAAGGTCTAGGCCTTGGTTCTTAAACCATTTTTCACCATGATTAGGTATCCCTGTGGCCTCAACTAATATATTAGTTGATATTGTGAAATTAACCCCTGAAATTTTTACTTTTCCCCTTTTGAGTTGAGTGGCAAACAAGTTGGTGAATGTGGCATTGTATTTGAATTTCTCAACTAGTTCACAAAAAGGAAGACACCCTACTTCTTGAAAATAGTGCTTGGAAAGTGGTGTAGACATCATTTCAAAAGTGTTTGAGGGCTCATATCTTATCACTTGGCCTCCTTTGTTATAATATTTATTCTCCTCCAATTGGTTGCTTGGAAGGGGAAAAACCCTAATATGAAAAAATAGGGGAAGGGAGAAAAGGGATAGAATGAGTGGGTTAGGGAAGGGAGATGAGAGTGGGAAAATTTAGGGATATGGGTAGGGGTTTTAGGGAGTTATGGGAAGTGAAATGGAGTGAAATGAGTGATGGGAATGAGCTAGGAAATTTTTACACAGTCCTAGCTAGGAAAACTACCCAAAATTGTAGATTTAGACTAGGGTTTAGGTTTTGGGACATAGGAATTCAGAATGAGGGAGTGTAAAGGCTATGGGGATGGTTTAGAGTGTGATTGAGGTTAATATGTCTAAGGGAGTGTGTATTTATCTTGGAAACTTTTTAAATATTGAATAGCCACTAAAATGCATCATAAAGGCCAATGGGGGGTTTTCACATTAAAAAATGAAACTGAGCTGCAAGGGGGGGTTTGATAACATGTAACTTACTCATCCATTAATTCTAGACACTGTGATATCCTTTATAAGCCTTTGGAACTTGGTTTTATGCCTCCAAAAGAGAAAACACAACGTTTGGAGGAAAACATAGCGTGGAGGAAAGAAAGCGCAGCGTGACTGCTTTGGCACCAAATTTTTTTGAGTGTTTTTTTTCTTGCAATTGATGAATTTTCACTTGGTGATGAATGAGAGCTCTTCTTAAATGAGGTGAGTGAAAAAATGAGTTGAATTGGTATTTTATAGCTTGTGGTGGTCAATTTTCTTCATGGTAGTGGGATGGTCCACTACATGTCCTTTTCACATTGCTTTGTAAACTTGTAACTTTGATACTTTCTGTTCATCTTTAGGAACATGATGAAATTATTACATATTGAAACATGAATTACATTTGAAATAAAAATTTATTGAAAAAATACCTATTATCACTCATCCATTGCTAAATTTTATGAATGGAATGAGATATTTGGTTACTGAAAACATGATGACCTAATGAGACACTGAGATGAATAAAATCATGATAATGCTGACTGGAGTGATGATGATGACATTACAATGATGATACACTCAGTTGATTGATGACAAGGACCAGCATGTAAACATTCTGAAAGGAGTGGAAATAAATCTAGACACTCTAGCCAGTGACCGAATTTTTACTTGAAGACCTAATGAAATGACAAATATTTGACTTTGAGAAACTAACAAGAAATGATGAGAGCCCATTTGATCACTGGTGAAAGGCTGAACAGACTGAAAATAACATTGGCTTTGGCTAGGGATGGCAACTCCTTGGAGGTGTTAAGAACATCGTAGACCAAGTAGCCTAATCATTTGGCATCGAGTGAAAATCAAAAGACAAGACTTAATAATGAAAACTGACTAAAAAGTGAACTAAATTTGACTGAAAAAAAACTTCCAAAACTTATTGATGGTAGCATATCAATGATACTTGAAGGCTTCAAATCCTGATGAAAACTACCTGCCTGTTGAATACATATGTACAATCATGTAAAGTGATCCTTCCAGTTTAACCAATCTAATCGATGGCTGCTTACTTGAATTCTTCTCTCACTTTCATCGAGCAGGCGGAAAAAAAAAAGTAGGCCACTCCAAATGTCTACTGAAAATGTGCTTCTGGTCCATGAAAACAAGAAAATACATCTTCCCTGCTAACTGTAGCAAATCAGTAAAAGGATCTTAAAAAATATAAAATGTTACCTTGTCTCGATATCCAGAAAAAACACAAGAATGCCCTTCATTCTGATTTGAAATAACCCTTGGTTGTTGATCCATAGGAAGGCATAGGGAAGTATGACTTTCTACTATCTGAGTGTTGGTTGTAAATTCCTCAAGCATGGGAAACTATGTCTCTATATCTTGCACACTATCTATCTTAGGCTCATACTCAAATTCATAGTCTAAATCATCCTTTAACAAAAAAAAATATTCAAGATTGTTAAAAATGATAGCCCTATCATCTTGATGAAAGAAAATGATCCATGTTAGTTGATCTCTTTGCAGTAAATCATCATAAAAAATTGGATTACTCACAACATCTTCCTGTATAGTTTCATCGTTCTCATGACTGTCATCATTTAAACTCAGATTTTAATTTTAAATAATGGAATAAGTTTAACTAACACATTCTCGATCATGTGAACATTAAAAACCTACATTAGCTTGGGTTTTATCATGACTATTCAGGAGCTGATCTATTTCATCTTCAGACAGAGGAGAAACTTGAGTTTTATAGCAGTTAACATTGGCTTGATGATTTTCATTTTCAGGATCGGGAATAGGAATTTCTATTTTTTGGTCCTAGTTTTTTCATCCAAGGAGGAAGCTACTGATTCTTGTTGGGAAGAAAAATCATTAAGGGATTCTATGATCTCATCATCTAGACACTCTTCATGCCCATACAAATTTTCAAGAAACTTAATGCAATTTTCAAAAATCTCACAACAACTATCAATCACCGATAAGGAAAAATTATATCTTTAATAATGTTGAAAGAAAATTGAATGAAAGTCCTTTATAGAATATAAACTAGAAGATGGTAGACTCTCATACCATGATCTCACTTTTTCCTCCAAGGTAACCATGAACATTTTCATCAGATAATCTTCAGGAATCTCAATCTTTATTTTGTGAATATGAAAATGAAATTTGACCAAATGAAAACTAGCACCTTCTCCATCCTGAACTTTAAACTTCGGAAACCCTCTTTGCCAATCTATACAAGGACACTGATTCAGAAAACTTGGAAAATGAGCACGATTCATAGGAGAATACCTTCAAGCAGTTGAATCCATCTTAAAAAAATGAATTCACAAAGAAGTTCTTCAGACTACCAGTTCTTGAACAGTGGAGTCGCCATGAAAATTTTGAACCTTCAGATTTTTCGACACTAGAGTTTCCAGGTGAAAGATGCACAACCTTATTGTGCCTAATAATTTTTCACCATCAGCAATCAGATATGATAATTTTTTTTCTTTCCAAGGGATGACCTATCACTTCATTCCTTGGCAATGACAATAGAATTTTAGCACTCCACCAATTCTCCAAAGGCTAAAAAGGAGACTAAAAAAGGTAGCCACATAACACTTTGACCTAGAGCTAGCCCTACCAGGCTGAGAGGGCTCTCTCAATGTGATCACAATCAAGTATTTCTATGATATGAAGGATGTTAGGCTAGATATGATAGGCTCAGGTAGGTTTGAGAAATTTAGGGTTTTTTTCTAGATCAGGGATGAAATCAAGTAGCTAGCTCTTGCATCAAAGGGTTTAATACTGCTAAAATATAAAGGAGAAAAGTAGAAGTGGATCTATGATGGATTTATGTTTTTTTAGGTATAGTGGTGAGTCTAAAAAATTATAGGGATTTAATGAGCATGTTTCAATCATAAATTCATTAAATTGGAAGCAGGAAACACAAAATGACATTTCCATATAAATAGAGCTAAATCAATAGAATTTCTCCCTATAAACTATAAGGAAAGCCACTGAAAATAAAATATATTAAAGAGTAGCTATATATAATTCTATAAAGACTATAACAAATAAAATACATGATCATAAACTCAAAACACATGAATTACTAGATAATAGCTGCAACTACATCCTTTGATTTTCGAATATGAAAGTGAAAGCACAAGCTACAAGATTACAATCCTATGATGTCCAACTAGTAAAATGACTCTAAAAGTGATAGATATAGAAAAAAAAACATCTCCCCTCTCTCAGGGGTTGAATCCATCAGTTTTTGAGCTGATTACATGATAAGCTCAACAAAACCCTAATCTCTGGTGCAGGTCAACCAATTCACCTCATCATAGGAAACTAGATACATTTGACCAAAATTACATTAAAAAGCATGTATCTACCCTATTTCATTATTTACCAGCTCAATTACACCTCATGACATCAAAAAATCATAATCATTCATCAATTACATAGGTAAAAAGTAAAACTAGGTCAAACTGCCTGTGAAAAATGCTTGTTGCAGAAAGCATAGCAAGCTGGGGAAATGGAAATTTGAAGGCCTTCCCAAGGTTCAAATACTAATCTGAAAGATGATATGGAAAGCTCTGGATTCATGATACATTATAGGTTCATCAATCAAACAAAAATTTTGTTTCTAGCCCTCTAAAAATCCATTCTCCCAAGAGTACTCAGAAAGTGTAGCGAAGCCTCCAAAAATAGGGCAGAAAGGTGATTTTTTGCATGTTCTTGGGCATCTTGACCACCCAAAACTGGATGACATGGCCCAAATTATGACTATGATTGATGTACTCATCAAGATGAATCCAAAAATACTATTTTTTCCTCCAATAAACCCCCCCCAACAAAAGCATGGCATGTCCCACGCTACGCTTTTGCCAGTGTGACTAGTTTTCTGAATTTCCAATTTTGACCAAAATGTCACAAAAAAAAAGAATCTCCAAAAATCCTCAAAATTGACCCATAGGTGCCTCATAAGGTATGTTATGCAACTAGGGAAGCATCACCAAGTATCTACAAGTTGTCCTTCTCCTTTTGACATTTTAGGATTTCCTTCAGTTTGGCTTGCAATTGTTTGACTTTGACATTTCAAATATGATTTCTTGCATAGTAATGGTTAGCCATGTGTATTTTCATCTTGTTTTCCCTATTTTCCTTTTCAAGGAGATTATTCAAGTGAATATTTACTTTCTCAAGCCAAAAATCCTTGTTTTCATTGATTTCCATGGCTATTCTTTCTTCAAAACTAAACTCTTTATCTGCTCGATTTTATTCTCTTTCCTTCTGCAATGCTCTTCTGAGACCCATGGTCCTTCATCTCTTCCTTGTCACCTAATTTTCATGCTTCTCTGAATCTTTAGTGTGAGCCACTGATTTTCCTTTCACATCATGCGTACTAGCTTCAAATTGACTTTTCTCTAAAGAGATTTTTTTTGCCTCAACTGATTGTTTTCTTGCTTTATGAAGGAAATGATGAAATTAGCACTTTCCAAGTTGTATTTGAGCTCTTTGATATGAGAATATTTTTCTTTGATGATACTCTCTAAGTTTTCATGCTCTTCACTGGCCTCCAAGTCTACTAATTCAAAGTCATGCTCCTCATCATGTATAGATGTCTCATGTTGTAATGGTGTTTCCTGCTCTGGTGATGTGGGCTTGGCCCCTTCCTCAATCCGAGGAGAAAACAAAATCCTTCTTCCTCTTTGGTATGTTTGAGTGACCTCAATCTCCCCCCTCACTTAAATTGTTCTAGGTGAGACAACCTCCACATGTCTAGAAGGTGGTGATGGTGGTGATGGTGAATTAGGGCTAGTAGGCTGGCTACTAGAAGACATAAAGACATATGCCTGCATGAAGGTTTCCCAAGTGATGCTCTTATGATCAAGCTGATGTAAAAAAAATATTTTGATTAGAGCATGGTGAAGAGGCTACTTTCAAGACTACTCTGTTTATGCCGAACCTTTTCTGCCATCTTTGCCAAACTTCTCTATATGTAATAGGGAAAATTAAGTGGCTTTACCCTTATGAAATGCATGAGAAGTCTGAAATGATACCCATATAGCCTATAAAATCTTCCCTCATAGGTGAAGGACTTCATGATGATATTCATGAGTGGGGTTTACTTCTCAAGGAGGTGCCCAATAGGAAAAATCTTCTTCATATGTTGTTTATAATGTCTTCTGAGATAGGGCTGATAATTATGAACGTCTAGGTCTTCGTTATTAAACCATTTTTCACCATGATTAGGGATATGTTTGGCCTCAAATACTATATCAGTTGATATAGTGAAATTAACCCTTGCAATTGTTACTTTGTCCCTTTTGAGTTGAGTGGCAAACAATTTGGTCAATGTGGCATTGTATTTGACTTTCTCAACCAGTTCAAAAAAATGAAGACACCCTATTGCTTGAAAACAGTTCTTCGAAAATGGTGTAGAAACCATTTCAAAAGTGGTTAAGGGATCATTTCTTATCACCTCACATCCTTTTTTATAAGATTTCTTCTCCTCCAATTGGTTGTTTGCAAGGGGAAAAACTCTAATATGACAAAATAGGGGGAGGGAGAAAATAGATAGAATGAGTGGGTTAGGGAAGGGAGATGAGAGTGGGAAAATTTAGGGAGATGGGCAAGAGTTTTAGGGAGGTATGGGAAGTGAAATGAAATGAAATGAATGAGGGAAATGAGCTAGGAAAATTTTACACAGTTCTAGCTAGGAAAACTACCCAAAATTGCAGATTTAGACTAGGGTTTAGGTTTTGGGACTTAGGAATTGGGAATGAGGGCATGTGAAGGCTATAGGGGATGGTTTAGAGTGTAAGGGATGTTAAAAATTCTAGGGGATAGTTTATTTGTCTTTCAAAATTTGTAAATATTGGCTAGCCACGAAAACACAGCATAGAGGCCAATGGAGGGTTTTCAGACTAAAAAAATGAAATTGAGATCCAAGGAGGGGTTTGCTAAGGTTTAGATTACTTACCCACTTACTCTAGACACTGTGATATCCTTTAGAAGCCTTTGTAACTTGTTTTGATTCCTCCAAAAGAGAAAATACAACATTTGGAGGAAAGCGTAGTGTGGAGGGCAGAAAGCACACCATGGCTGCTTTGGCACCAATTTATTTGAGTGTTTTTGGCTTGAAATTGCTGAATTTTCACTTGGTGATGAATGAGTAATATTGTTCAATGAGGTGAATGAAAAAATGATTTGAATTTTTCTTTTATAGCTTGTGGTGGTCAATTTTCTTCATGGTAGTGGGATGGCCCACTACATGTCCTTTCACTTTGCTTTGTAAACTTGTAACTTTGACACTTTGTTGGGAAAAATACTGAGAGGGGGGGTGAATCAGTATTTAGATCTGACTGATAAATTTTTAGTTTTTCTTTCTCAAAAACCCATACGCTACTTTACTGAACCCAACTCGCATATACACGGGGATATCCTTAACAAAACTTGCGTATTACCAGAGATCTCATTATGCAGATAATTATTTACTTAGATCATTGCATCATTCATTCATTAGATGTTCAGTAAGCAGTAAAAATGTGCAGTAGGAACAAAATAAATTCACACATAAACATCACACATGAACACCAGGATTTAAGGTGGAAACCCAATTCGGGAGAAAACCACCGCTGCCGTCATCTCAGTCTTCAATATTTATTATGAAGAAAACTTCTTACAAAATTGTATCGGCGCAGACTCATACTAGCACGCAAGCACCCACCTGCAGAAGGCTACAACCTTCTCTCGTTTACCAGCCTCTCCTGGAAGGGAGCTACAACCCCCTGCTCTCGTTTACCAGCCTCTCCTGGAAGGGAGCTACTACCCCCTACTCTTGTTTACCAGCTACCACTGGAATGGAGCTACTACCCCCTTACTGAAGGCATCGACTCTCAGCACTATTGCAGACCACGTTTCATCAATTTTCATACTAGATCAAACAGCTTCAACACAACCCTTCACTTAACATCAACAAACATACTTCGCCAAATACTTCAAACAAAACAATGAGACCACTGTAACCAAGATATCAGAAATAACCCAGACTTCAGAATAGATATGCAGATGTAAACTCAACCCTGAACATTCATTGAATCAAATATCATATGCTACTTCTCTTTACTGAAACCGCATGTATATGCGCTTCCCTGCTTGCCAACCTGTGTATGCCTCTGTGCATAACATGGAATGCATACGCTACTTCTATCTACTAAAGACAAGTGTATACACTCTTATCTTCATATCAACCTGCGTATACTTCTGAGAACACTTATTTTTCAGAATTTGATCAAACTCAGATTCAGATCTGAAATCAGATTTCTGTTCAGACAATCTATCAACCATGTAGAACTGTTTAGACAGTCATTCTTCCTTCATTGAATCATCAACCAACAACTTGATCTTTAATCATAATTAGCAACACAATCAACATTCAAAAAACCCAGATCTTTATGAATACCTCCTTGACAGACAGCAGTAAAACAACATAACAGATCAGATATTTCATTCCACACATTTCAGCAAAACCCTAGATTCCATACGCGCTTTTACTTCACTGAACCTGTGTATATACGCGCTTTCACAGAGAAAAACCTGTGTATACTTCAGTGCATTTTATTCTTCAGAAACCCTGACTTCCATACGCGCTTTTCTTTAAACAGACCCGCGTCTATATGCTCTTTTACCAAGACAAACTAGCGTATAGATCTATAAAAGATAAACTTTGCAGAACAGTCCAGATCTATAAACTTACCCAGATTTCTTCAATTTCTTCATCAGACTTGCACCAGGTCTTCATCATTTCCTTTCAGATCATCCCAGAGATTCATCATTTCTAGATCTAGAGATCTTGAACCTTCATCATATCCATAGGTGCATCATAGATTCAGATCTATCAATTAAGAACAGAGTTCAACCATGCAGATATACTTCAGAGTGAAGTATTCATTAAAACCTAGACATATGCACACCTTTGCACTTATGAACTTCTTCTCCTTATATAGATTTAGCCTTTGTCAATACCATGAGCCAAAACCACACAAGTTCCGATGGTATTCCTGGATGGGATCAAGTAGATAATCCAGTGCTTAATACTATGGGCCAATACCATGGTAATGTCCCCTGGTTTTATAAATTTAGAGGGAAAATAGGCATATGCTACTTGGCACGTACTTTTCCACGTACATACACTACTTCTCCTTTACAAACCCGTTTATGCTTTGTGACATACCATTTTAATCATTGCTCTGGCCCTTACAGGAATTCCTTTCTCCATTACATCTGCACTGCTCTGTATATACATCAGATTTACATCATTAACAAATTCATCAAGTCAGTTTCCATAAAGAACAACTTCATCAGGTATGTTTCCGTCAACTTCATCAAGTAGGTTGCCATCAAGGGAAACACGTTGCATCATATTGCCAACAATCTCCCCCTTTGGACTTGATGGCAACCATGATGGTGTTTGATCACCACAACAGATAGATACTCTCCCCCTATTCAAACACCATGATACTCTCCCCCTTTGACATCAAGGGAAAAGGTCGGATCAAAACCAAAACAAGGTTTTTCTTCTCAGGTAGAAAGAAGAGCTCTGCAGCAAGTGCGATGCTTTTAAATTATACCATACACAGTTCTTGAATCTTCCAAACAACAAAGTACCTTTCAGTAGTACAGCTCTATGACACCTATCACCAAGGACTCATACTTACATCAATGATCCAACTGAGTGGATTTACATATGTGACTCAAGTACCCAACCAAGTGGATTTACACATTTTGACTCAACTATCCAACCAAGTGGGTTTACAAATTTGAACAAGTCCTTACATGACTGAAAATTACAATTTTACATCATAGGTATCAACATGACCTTTTCATCAAATTACAATAATGACCTTTCATAACAAATACCAAAAAGACCTCAAGAGAGAGATCATATTTCAGAACCATCATAATGCCAACAATGCATAATTCTCAGCAAGGCTAATGCTCCCCCTGAACCTGTACACCTGTTCTTGAGCCATTTCACTCCTTCATCTCCCCCTTAGCTTGTGCATCCTGAACACTTTCAACAACAAATCATCAAGGAATATTTATCAAATATCAGAGAATGAAACAGAAATATGAGAGCTGAAACATCTTACCAGCGATACCCAACAACACCAAAGTTGTGATGAAGAATGCTGACCCAGAAAAAATTTGTCAGCAACCACCCATACGCGGTTTTATGTGTATAAACTCGCATATATACGCGACTGTCTTTCAGGAAACCCGTGTATCCAATTTAATCTTCTGATTTTAAGCAGATCTGATCTTCTGCAAGGCAGAGACTACTCCCAGCTTCTGTCTGAGATATTTGAATGCTTCCCTGGGTAGAGGTTTGGTAAATATATCAACAACTTGTTCTTTGGAGGGAACACAGTCCAACTTCACCTTTTGTTCAAGCACTTTTTCACGTAAGAAGTGATACTTGATGGGAATGTGCTTGGTCTTGGAATGCATAACAGGATTCTTTGAGATACTAATGGCACTTGTGTTATCACACATAATGGAGATAGGAGATGTACATTTCATTTAAAAATCTTGTAAGGTTTGCATCATCCAAAAAAGTTGAGTGCAACAAGATGCGGCAGCCACATATTCTGCTTCTGTTGTAGATAAGGCAATAGAATTTTGCTTCTTGCTGAACCAAGATACTAACCGGGGTCCCATATCGAATGCACCACCACTAGTGCTTTTCCGATCATCAACACTTCATTCCGTCGCATCGATTAAGCATGAAGTGAGATCAACATTCTTTGAATGCCATGAGTCAAAGTCTTGAGTTCCCTTGTAGATATTTGAATATTCTTTTGACAGCCTGAAGGTGAGACTCTTTTGGATTATCTTGGAATCGTCCAACAATCCCAACTGCATGCATAATTTCTGGTCTAGTCCCAGTGAGATAAAGTAGACTTCCTATCATAGATCTGTATTCTGGTTGATTCACCGTGGGATAATCATCATGAGAACTGAGATTACATCCGGTTATCATTGGTGTACTTACATGTTTTCACTCTTACATGCCATACTTCTTCAGAATTTGCTTAAGGTATTTTGCTTGTGATAAGAATATGCCTTCTGTAGTTTAATGCACTTGCAAGCCAAGAAAGAATGTTAGTTCCCCAAGTAAAGACATTTCAAATTCTTGCTGCATAGCAGAAGCAAATTTCTGACTCATAGATTCTTCATTACTTCCAAAAATGATATCATCAACATATACAACCACAATATATAGTTTATCATTTTCAGTTTTTGTGTATAAATTGCTATCAGCAGACCCCTATGAAAAACCTTGTTGATGAAGATATTTGTCAAGACGATAATACCATGCCCTTGGAGCTTGTTTGAGACCATATAGAGCCTTTTTAAGTCTACAAACAAGTTTTTCATCATTTCCAAAAATGAATCCTTCTGGTTGTTCTATATAAACTTCTTCTTCTAGATCACCATTGAGAAATGCAGAATTAACATCCATTTGATAAACTTTGATTTGTTGGAAGCTTGAAAAAGCAAGAAACATTCTTATGGCTTCAAGTCTAGCTACAGGAGCAAAAGTTTCTTCAAAGTATATATCTTCTTGTTGAGCATACCCCTTTCAAACAAGTCTAGCTTTATTTCTTATAACCTCCCCATTCTCATTTAACTTGTTTTTGAATATCCATTTAGTTCCAATGAAATTTTTGTCATGAGATCTTGGTACTAATTCCCAAGTGTGATTCTTTTCAATTTGATCAAGCTCTTCATTCATGGCTTGAATCCAACATTCATCTTTGCTAGCTTGATTGAGATTGTGTGGTTCAATAGTGGATAGAAATTCCAGATAGCTAGAAGATCCCACAAGAGTCCTTCTTGTTTGTACACCTGATCCCTTATATCCAAAAATTTGAGATTCTGGATGATTCTTTTGAACATATCTGGATGGAGCTTTTTCAGATAAATCATCTTCAGGTTCTTCATTGGGTTCATTGTTTATATCATTGCTATTTGATGTAGAAGGACATATGTCACCATCGTCTTCATTTGTTGTTTGTTTTTCTTCTTTTGGGGCTGCAGGAGACTCATCAATAACAACATCAATACATTCAACAATATTTCGAAGTCTTTTATTGTAACATTTATATGCTCTACTCCTAGAGGAGTAACCAACAATTATTCCTTCATCTGCTCTGGATTCAAACTTGCCAAGTTTTTCATCATTATTTTTGATAAAACATCTGCTTCCAAAAACTCTAAAATGCTTCACAGTGGGAGGATTACCATACCAGATTTCATATGGAGTTTTATCACTATTTACTTGGACATGTGCCTTGTTAAGAATATTTACCGCTGTATGTGCTGCTTCTCCCCAAAAAATGTCAGGTTGTTGGGAAAAATACTGAGAGGGGGGGGTGAATCAGTATTTAGTGCAGACTAAAAAAATTTTACTTTTTCCTTTTCTAAAACCCATACGCTACTTTACTGAAGCCAGCTCGTGTATATACACATATATCCTTAATAAAACTTGCGTATTAACAGAGATTTCATTATGCTGATAATTATTTGCTTAGATCATTGCATCATTCATTCATTAGATGTTTAGTAAGCAGTAAACATGTGAAGTAAGAACAGAATAAATCATCACACATAAGAAACACACATGAACACCAGGATTTAAGGTGGAAACCCAATTTGGGAGAAAACCACCACTGCCATCGTCTCAGTCTTCAATAGTTTATTATAAAGAAAACATCGTACAACCATGTACTGGCGCAGACTCATACCAGCATGCAGGCACCCACCTGCAAAAGGCTACAACCTTCTCTCGTGTACCAGCCTCTCCTGGAAGGGAGCTACAACCCCCTGCTCTCGTTTACCAGCCTCTCCTAGAAGGGAGCTAGTACCCCCTACTCTCGTTTACCAGCTACCACTAGAAGGGAGCTACAACCCCCTCACTGAAGGCTTCGACCCTCAGCACCACCATGGACCACGTTTCATCAATTTTCATACTGGATCCAACAGCTTCCATACAACACAACTTGTAGGCCACTTTTCATCAGATTTTCAGACTGGACCCACTCCACACATTTAAGCTCAACATTCATCAAACTAAAACTTATAACCTCATCAATTAATTCATTAAATCATCAACCAATCAACCAATGAATTGATCTTCAATTAACATAATCAGCAGCATATTCATCATTCAAACAACCCAGTTCTGTATGAATACATCATTGACAGATAACAGTAAAACAGAAAAACAGATCAGACATTTCATTCCACTTACTTCAACAAACCCTAGATTCCATACACGCTTTTACTTCACTGAACCTGTGTATGTACGCACTTTCATGCACACCAACCCGCGTATACTTCTGTGCATTCTTCAGAAAACCCTATATGCCCATACGCGCTTTTCCTTAAGCAGACCCGCGTATACACGCGCTTTTACTGAAGCGAACCTGCATATACATCTGTAACTTTTCTGGACTGTGCAGCTCTTCAGATCAGTTAAACAACTCATATTTCATCCTTTACTTCAGAAAGTATTTCGCCTCATCTCATATCTAAACATTCCATAAACAGATCTAGAAAATACATATACATTTCAGATCTAGAGATCCCTCTTCATCATTTTCTTCATAGGTGCATTATTAATTCAGATCAATCATTAAATTGTTACCCAATCCACACAGATATACTCCAGAGTGAAGTATTCATTCCATACCCAGACACATGCACACCCTTGCACCATGATCTTCTTCTCCTTATATAGATTTAGCCTTTGTCAATACCATGAGCCAAAACCACACCACTTCCGATGGTATTTCTGGACGGGATCAAATAGATAGTCCAGCGCTCAATACAATGGGTCAATACCATGGTAATGTCCCCTGGTTTCATAAATTTAGAGCGAAAATTGGCATACGATACTTGGCACATTCATTTCCGCATACATACGCGACTTCTCCTTAATAAAACCGCGTATGCCTTGTGACATACCTTGTTCAACATTATTCTAGCACTTTCTGAGCTACTTCTGAACTAATCTGTAGATACATCAGATTTACATCATTAACAACTCATCAAGTCAGTTTTCATCAATGACAAATTCATCAAGTAGGTTCCATCAAAGTCAAAACATTGTATCACATTGCCAACAATATTCCCCTTAACTCATCAAGTAGGTTTCCATCAAGGACAACTTCATCAAGTAGGTTGTCATCAACTTTATCAAGTAGGTTTCCATCAAGGACAACACATTGCATCATATAGCCAACAATCTCATTTCATCAAGTAGGTTGCCATCAAGGACAACACATGCCAACACAGGTGTTTCGGACTCATCAAGCATAGCCCTAGCCATTTGTTGAACTGTTCTATTCATTCTTTCTGCTACGCCATTTTGTTGTGGAGTGCCAGCTACAGAAAACTGTCTTTTTATGCCATGTTGTTCACAAAATTCAAGGAATTAATTTGATGTATATTCTCCTCCTCAATCAGATCTATGACACTTGATTTTCAGATCTAATTCATTTTCAACTAGTGCTTTGAAGGTCTGGAATTTCTCAAATGCTTCATCTTTGTGTTTAAGCAACCCAATCCAACACATTCTAGAGAAATCATCAATAAATAAGATATAGTATTGTTCACCACGTGGTGACTTTTTCCTCACAGGTCCACATATGTCAGTATGAATAAGTTCAAGAGGCTTACTTGACGATCCTTCCTTGGCATTAAACTGTACTCTGGTTTGCTTACCAAATTGGCAAGATTTGCATGTGATATTTTCGGGTGGAGTAATATTGGGAATATCACGCACTGCTTTAAGTCTGCTTGATTTGTTGATCTGAGAGAAGCTCAGATGCCCCAACCTTCTATGCCATATCCAGTTTTATGAAGATTTACTCAAGTAACATTGATCTTTGCAGTTCTTCAATACATACAGATTGCTTGGAGTTCTTTTTCCTTTTATAATTGTTTTACCTGTATCAAGATCACATACCACACATTCTTTTGAACTAAAGACAACTTCAGTTCCTTGATCACACATTTGACTTACACTTAACAAGTTATGCCTTAATCCATCCACATACATGACATCATTAGCTTTCACCTTCTCTTTTAGAAACACAGACCCTTTTCCCTTAATTACCGCAGGAGTATCCTTTCCAAATGTAACCTTCTTTTCTTTTTCTAGAGCACTATATGCAAGAAGTTTGTTTTTGTCACCTATCATGTGTCTTGAGCATCCACTATCAATGTACCATTTATTTTCTTCACCTTCTACAAATAATGCTATGCCACAATTTTCAACCTGTAATTCCTTCTTTTTCCATACTTTGGAGCTTGAAGGAAAATGCTCTTTTGGCTGAACTTTGCTCCTGCATTCAAATTCTTCATGGCCAAAGTTATTGCAATAAGAACATTCAACTTCATTTAGAAGAGGAGAAAAGTTGTTATAGGTATTCTTCTTTGTTTCAATATCAATCCTTTTCTTTCTTGATTGTCTTGTCATGATGGTTTTATATGGAACACATTGAACAACTTTATGACCAAAATTGTGACATGAGAAAAATTGTCCATTGAAGAAGAAATTTCTGCGATCATGAAATCTTGTACTTGAATTTACCTGTTGATTGGTGTTTCTATGAAAGATATTCCTGTTAGTGTTCTTTGAATTGAGATGATCATGCTTTACCTGTAAATATTCTTTATTCCCTTCCTGAGTGGCAGAATGTTGTAAACCCGCTGTAGTTGCTTTTAGATAATTTGGTGCTGAAGCCTGAGAAGATTCTTCGATGTATCCAAGACCTGTATTTATAAGAGGAGAACGTTGTACCTTGATAATCTCATCTAAGGTTTCAGATCCTTTAGCAAATCTAAGATTCAGAGTCTTTACTTTCTCAAGTTCTTTTCTTAGACTTACCACTTCACATTCTAATTTCTCATTGTGTTTCTTCTCTTCTTCAATCTGATTTTTCAGAGTCTCTATGATTATTTTTCTTTCTTCTAAGCATATTTTGAGTTGATTGTTTTCATCAAGAAAATCATTGTCCTCTAGAGCATCCATAGAAGTATCTTTTTCTTCTCTAGAATCATTTTCAAATGCCATGAGAAGTCTAAGATCTTGGTCACATTCTTCCTCACTATCAGATAACCCATCACTGTCTTCATTAGTATAGTAATTTTTTCTAGTGCTAGACCGGTTCTTATTTCTTCTTGCTACTTCCTTCCCTTTTGCAGGCATTTCTTTATGAGGACACTTAGCAGCATAATGACCAAATATTCCACAATCAAAACATTTGAAAGGAATCTTACCTCTAAACCGTCCTCTGCCAAGTTGAAGTTTCTTTACAAAATTTACCTCATCTTCTTCTAAGATATATCCTGATTCTTCTGCTTCTTGTACTTCTTTCCCTTTTGTAGAAGCTCTAAAGACGGCTTCTTTGACTTCAGATGGTCCTCCTCTTCTCATTTCATATGCAGTTAGTATGCCATGAAGTTGCACCATAGTAAGATTTTGAAGATCCTGTTTTTCTTCAAGAGCAGAAACTTTTGACTCAAATTTTGCCATTAGTGATCTTAAAATTTTCTCAACCAAAGTAGATTCGGCTATTGTTTCTCCCAGATTTCTCATACGATTTACAACATCATCAAGACGTAAAAAGAAACTGGCAATACTCTCATTACTATGCATCTTTAAATTTTCATATTCAATTTTGAGAGTTTGGAGTTTTGCACCTTTTACCTTTGCATCACCTTCATAACTTAGAATGATTTTGTCCCATATTTCCTTTGCTGTATTCAGCTGCATGACCTTGACAAATTCGGATTCAGTTAGACTTCCCAAATGTGAGATCATTGATCTCGTGAGATCATTGATCGCCTTTTCATTGTTTCATAATTCTTCTTGGAGCCCATCATGCGGTAGTCTTTGTAATTCTGGATATTGATATCCTCTTTCAAACATGGCCAATACATCTACTCCCAGAGACTAAAGATAGGATCTCATCCTTGTTTTCCGAAAGATTAATTTGTTTCCGTTAAAGAGCAGAGGCCTGATAGATGCTGTTCCATCTTGATTGCTCATCTTTCTTGATCTTCCTTCTAGCGGCTAAGCCTTTTCAGAAGGACCTGCTCTTATGCCAATTGTTGGGAAAAATACTAAGAGGGGGGGTGAATCAGTATTTAGATCTGACTGATAAATTTTTATTTTTTCTTTCTCAAAAACCCATACGCTACTTTACTGAACCCAACTCGCGTATACACGCTGATATCCTTAACAAAACTTGCATATTACCAGAGATCTCATTATGCAGATAATTATTTACTTAGATCATTGCATCATTCATTCATTAGATGTTTAGTAAGTAGTAAACATGTGCAGTAGGAACATAATAAATCATCACACATAAGCCTCACACATGAACACCAGGATTTAAGGTGGAAACCCAATTCGGGAGAAAACCACCGCTACTGTCGTCTCAGTCTTCAATATTTATTATAAAGAAAACTTCTTACAACATTGTACTGGCGTAGACTCATACCAGCACACAGGAACCCACCTGCAGAAGGCTACAACCTTCTCTCATTTACCAGCCTCTCCTGGAAGGGAGCTACAACCCCCTGCTCTTGTTTACTAGCCTCTCCTGGAAGGGAGATACTACCCCCTTACTGAAGGCGTCGACTCTCAGCACTACTGCAGACCACGTTTCATCAATTTTCATACTGGATCAAACAGCTTCAACACAACCCTTCACTTAACATCAACAAACATACTTCGCTCAATAATTCAAAGAAAACAATGAGACCACTATAACCAAGATATCAGAAATAACCCAGACTTCAGAATAGATATGCAGATGTAAACTCAACCCTGAACATTCATTGAATCAAATATCATACGCTACTTCTCTTTACTGAAACCGCGTGTATACACGCTTCCCTACTTTCCAACCTGCGTATGCCTCTGTGCATAACATGGAATGCATACGCTACTTATATTTACTGAAGACACGTGTATATGCTCTTATCTTCGTATCAACCTGCGTATACTTCTGAGAACACTGATTTTTCTGAATTTGATCAAACTCAGATTCAGTTCTGAAATCATATTTCTGTTCAGAAAATCTATCAACCATGCAGAACTGTTTAGACAGTAATTCTTCCTTCATTGAATCATCAACCAACAACTTTATCTTTCATCATAATTAGCAGAACAATCAACATTCAAACAACCAAGATCTGTATGAATACCTCCTTGACAGACAGTAGTAAAACAACATAACAGATCAGACATTTCATTCCACACATTTTAGCAAAACCCTAGATTCCATACGCGCTTTTACTTCACTGAACCTGCGTATATACGCGCTTTCACAGAGAAAAACCTGCATATACTTCAGTGCATTTTATTCTTCAGAAACCCTGACTTCCCTACGCGCTTTTCTTTAAACGGACCCGCGTATATACGCTCTTTTACCAAGACAAACTAGTGTATAGATCTATAAAAGATAAACTTTGCAGAACAGTCCAGATCTATAAACTTACTCATATTTCTTCAATTTCTTCATCAGACTTGCGCCAGGTCTTCATCATTTGTTGATCTAGAGATCTTGAACCTTCATCATATCCATAGGTGCATCATAGATTCAGATCTATCAATTAAGAACAGAGTTCAACCATGCAGATATACTTCAGAGTGAAGTATTCATTAAAACACCGACATATGCACACCTTTGCACTTATGAACTTATTCTCCTTATATAGATTTAGCCTTTGTCAATACCATGAGCCAAAACCACACAAGTTCTGATGGTATTCCTGGACGGGATCAAGTAGATAATCCGGCGCTCAGTACTGTGGGCCAATACCATGGTAATGTCCCCTGGTTTTATAAATTTAGAGTGCAAATAGGCATACACTACTTAGCACGTACTTTTCCGCGTACATACGCTACTTCGCCTTTACAAATCTGCGTATGCTTTGTGACATACCATTTTAATCATTTCTCTGGCCCTTACAGGAATTCCTTTCTCCATTACATCTGCACTGCTCTGTAGATACATCATATTTACATCATTAACAAATTCATCAAGTCAGTTTCCATCAAGAAAAACTTCATCAGGTATGTTGCCATCAACTTCATCAAGTAGGTTGCCATCAAGGACAACACATTGCATCATATTGCCAACACACTTTCTTTGAATCTTTAGAAAAATGATGAAATGATTAAATATTGAAACAAGAATTAAATTTGAAATCAAACTTTATTGAATAATTTACCTATTACCACTCCTCCATTGTCATATTTTATGCATGGAATGACAGATTTGGTGACTAAAACCCTAATGAACTAATGGAGACACTGAGATGAATGAAATCACGATAATGTTGACTAGATTGATGATGATGACCTTACAATGATGATACGCTCAACTAAGTGATGACAAGGACCGACATGTAAAATTTTTGAAAGGAGTGGAAATATCCCTAGACACATTAACCAGTGACCAAATTTTTACTTGAAGACCTAATGAAATGAAAAAAAATTTATTTTGAGAACCTAACAAGACCTGATAAGATCCCATTTGATCATTGGTGATAGGATGAACATACTGACACTAACATTGGCTCCAGCTGGGGATGGAAGCTCCTTCGAGGTGTCAAGAACACCGTAGACCAAGTAGCCTAACCATTGGGCATGGAGTCAAAATGAAAAGATGAGACTTAATAATGAAAACTGACTAAAAAATGAACTGAATTTGATTGAAACAAAACTTAAAAAACTTATTGGTGGCAACATATCACCGATACTTGAGGGCTTCAAATCCCAATGACAACTACTTTCCCACTGAAGACATATGTACAATCATTTGAAGTGATCCTTCCAGTGTAACCAATCCAATATATGGCTACTTGAATTCTTCTCTCACTTTCCTCAAGTAGGCAGCAAAAAAATACCTAGGTCACTCCAATTTTCTACTGAACATGTGCTTCTGGTCCATGAAAGCAAGAAAATACATCATCCCTGATAATTGTAGTAAATCAGTAAAATGATCTTCAAAAATATAAAATGTTGCCTTGTCTCAAGATCAGCAAAAACAAAAGCACACCCTTCATTCTGATCTGAAATAAAACTTGGTTTTTGATCCATAGGAAGGCATAGGGAATTATGAATTTCTTATATTTGAGTGTTGGTTTTAAATTCCTCAAGCACGGGAAAATCCGACTCTATCTATTTCACACTATCTATCTTAGGCTCATACTCCTCAAATTCATAGTCTAAATCATCCTTGAACAACAAACATTCTTCAATATTTTTAAACATGACAGTCCTATCATATTCATGAAAGAAAATACTCCATTTTATTTGATCTCTTTATATGAAATCATCATCACAAATTGGCTTACTCACAAAAACTTCCTATATAGTTTCATCAGTCTCATGATTGTCATCATTTAAACATCAATTTTCATTTTCAATGATGGAAGAAGTTTCACTAACACATTCTTGACTATGTGAACACTGCAAAACTGCATTAGCTTGGGTTGTAACATGACTGTTCAGGAGTTTATCTAGTTCATCTTCAGACAGAGGAGAAACTTGAGTTTTATAGCAGCTAACATTGACTTGATGATTTTCATTTTCAGGATCAGGAATAAGCATTTCTCTGTTTTGGCCCCGGTCTTTGTCATCCAAGGAAGAAGCTACTGATTCCTGTTGGGAAGAAAAATCATAAAGGGCTTCTATGACCTCATCATCTAGACACTCTTCCTCCCTATACAAATTTTCAAGAAACTCAATGAAAATTTCAGAAATCTCACAATAACTATCAATCATTGAGAAGGAAAAATTATAGCTTTGATAATGTTGAAAGAAAACTAAATGAAAGACCTTTAGAGAATATAAACTGATAGATGGTAGCCTCTCATACCATGATCTCACTTTTTCATCCAAGGTAGCCATGAAAATTTTCATCAGACAAACTTAGGGAAACTCAATATTTAGTTTGTGAATATGAAAATGAAATTTGACCAAATGTAAACTAGCATCTTCTCCATCTTGAACTTTAAAATTTGGCAACCTTGCTTGCCAATATATAAAAGGAATCTGATTCAGAAAACCAGGAATATGAGCTCGATTGATAGGAGCATACCTTCGAGAATTTTAATCCATCTTGAAAACAATGAAGTCACCAAGAAGTTCTTCAGACTACTAGTTCTTGAGCAGTGGAGTCACCATGAAAATTTTGAACCTTTGGATTTTTCGACACTGAAGTCACCAGGTGAAAGATGCACAACCTTCTTGTGCCTGGTCACTCTTCACCATCATCAATCAGATCTTATCCTTTTCATTCTTTCCCAGGGAAGATCTGTCACTTTGTTCCCGGCAATGACGCCAGAATGTTAGCATTGAAATAGTTCTATGAAGGCTAAAAAGGAGACTGACAAAGGTAACCACATACCACTTTAACCTAGTAGCTAGCCCTACCAGGCTAAGAGGGCTCTCTCAATGTGATCACAATCGAGGATTTTTGTGATATGAAGGATATTAGTAGGCTACATATGATAGGCTCAGGCAGGTTTGAGAAATTTAGGGTTTGATGTTGGATCAGGGATGAAACCAAGTAGCTAGATCTGGGCATCAAAGGGTTTACAACTGCAAAAATATAAAGGAGCAAGGTAGAAGTGGATCTATTATTTCTTTATGGTTTTGTAGATATAGTGGTGAGTCTGAAAAAGTACAGGGATTTAATGAGCATGTTTCAAACATGAATTCATTAAACTGGAAGAAGGAAACACAAAATCAAATTTCCATATAAATAGAGAAAAATCAATAGAATTCTACCTATAAAATGTAAGAAAATCCATTGAATATACAAGATATGAAAGATGAGATATATATCATTCAATAAATACTATAACAAAGAAAATACATGATCATAAGCTCACTACACATGAATTCCTAGATAATAGTTGCAACTACATCCTTTGATTTTCAAATATGAAAGTGAAAGTACAAGCTACAAGATTACAGTCCTTTGATGTCCAACCCATCAAATGACTCTAAAAATGATAGATATATACCAAAATAACATCTCCCCTCTATCATGGGTTGAATCCTTCAGTTGTGGAGTTGATTACATGATAAGCTCAAAAAAACCCTAATCTCTAGTGGAGGTCAACCAATTCACCTCATCATAGGAAACTAGATATATTTGACCAAAATTACATTAACAAGCATGTATCTACACTATTTCACTATTTACCACCTCAATTACACATCATGACATCACCAAATCATCATTATTCATCAATTACATAAGTAAAAAGTCAAACTGGGTCAAACTGCCCCTGAAAAATTCTTGCTGGAGAAAACGTAGTGAAATATGGAGAAAGCGTAGTGTGCCTGGAGAAAGAGTAGCAAGATGGGGAAAATGGAATTTTGAAGGTCTTCCCAAGGACCAAATCCTGATTTTAAATATGCTATGGAAAGCTATAGATGTTTTCTACATAATACACTCATCAAGAACTCAAAAAGGTGGCTTCTAGGCCTCCAAATATTCCTTCTCCCAATAGTACTCAGAAAGCATAGCTAAGCCTCAAAAAACAGGGAATAAAGGTGATTTTTTGCATGTTTCAGGCATTTTGACCCCCCAGTACTGGCTGACATGGTCCAAATGCTGGCTAGGATTGATGTACTGATCACAAAGGTTCTAAAAATTTTTATTTTTCATCCAATGGACCCCCCCAACAAAAGTGTAGCGTGGCCCATGCTATGCTTTTTCCAGTGTGACTAGTTTTCTGAATTTCCAGTTTTGACCAAAATGTCAAAATAAACAAAATTTGCTCCAAAAATCCTCAAAATTGGTCCAGAGGTGCCTCATAAGGTATGTTATCCTACTAGGGAATCATCAACAATAATATCCAAGTGTTCCTTCTCCTTTTGACGTTTTAGGGTTTCCTTCAGTTTGGCTTGCAATTGTTTAACTTTGGCATTGCAAATTTGATTTATTCCTTAGTAATGGTAAACCATGTGTTTTTGTATCTTGTTGTCCCTGTTAACCTTGTCAAGGAGATTATCCAAGTCAATATTGATTTTCTCAAGTAAAAACTCCATGTTTTCATTGATTTCCATGGCTATTCTTTCTTCAAAACTCAACTCTTCATCTAGTGGATTTTTTTCTCTTTCCTTCTGCAATTCTCTTCTGAGATCCATGGTCCGTGGTCTCTTCCTTGTCATTTGATTTTCATGCTTCTCTGAATCTTCAGTGTGAGCCACTTCTTTTCCTTTCACATCATGCATACTAGCTTCAAATTGACTTTTCTCTAAAGACAATTGTTTTACTTTCAACTAATTATTTTCTTGATCTAAGAATTAAATAATGAAATTATCCCTTGCTAAGTTGTATTTGAGATCTTTGATCTGAGCATATTTTATTTGATGATTCTCTCTAATTTTCCATGCTCTTCACTGGCCTCCAAGTCTACTAAGTCAAAGTCATGCTCGTCATCATGTGTAGATGTCTCATGTTATAATGGTGTTTCCTTCTCTGCTGATGTGGGCTTGGCCCCTTCCTCAATCTGAGGAGAAAACACAAGCCTTATGTCTCTTTGGTATGTTTGAGTGACATCAATTATCCTACTCACTGAAATTGTGCTAGGTGAGCCAACCTCCACATGTCTAGAAGGTGTTGATAGTGCTGATGGTGAACTAGGGCTAGTAGGCTAGCTACTAGAAGACAAAAAGAAATCTTCCTGCATGAAGTTTTCCCAACTAATGCTCTTCTTCTCAAGCTGGTGTAAAAAAATGATTTTGATCAGAGCATGGTGAAATAGGTTGCTTTCAGGACTACTAAGCTGAACCTTTTCTTCCATATTTACCAAAATTTTGTAGAGTTAATAAGGAAAATTAAGTGGTTTTACCCCAGTGAAATGCATGAATCATTTGACATGATACTGAGATAATATAGAAAATATTCCCTCACAGGTGAAGTACTTCATGATGATCTTCATGAGTGGTGTGTACTTCTCAAGGAGGTGCCCAATAGGAAAAGTATTCTTCATATGTTGTTTATAATGTCTTCTGAGATAGGGCTGATCATTATGAAGGTCTAGGTCTTGGTTCTTAAGCCATTTTTCACCATGATTAGGTATCCCTATGGCATGAACTACTATATTAGTTTATATAGTGAAATTAACCCCTGCAATTGTTACTTTTTCCCTTTTGAGTTTAGTGGAAACCAATTTGGTCAATGTGGCATTGTATTTGACTTTCTCAACTAGTTCACAAAAAGGAAGATAACACACTTCTTGAAAATAATGCTTGGACAGTGGTGTAGACATCATTTCAAAGGTGGTTAAGGGCTCATGTCTTATCACCTGGCCTCCTTTTTTATCAGATTTCTTCTCCTCCATTTGGTTGTTTGCAAGGGGAAAAACCTTAATATGACAAAATATGGGAAGGGAGAAAAAGAATAGAATGAGTGGGTTAGGGAAGGGAGATGAGAGTGGGAAACTTTAGGCATATGGGTATGGGTTTTGGGGAGGTATGGGAAGTGAAATGGAGTGAAATGAGTGAGGGAAATGAGCTAGGAAAACTGTCCAAAATTGTAGATTTGGACTAGGGTTTAGGTTTTGGGACATAGGAATTCAGAATGAGGGAGTGTAAAGTCTATAAGGGATGGTTTAGAGTGTGAGGGAGGTTAATAAGTCTAAGGGAGTGTGTATTTATCTTGGAAACTTTGTAAATATTGACTAGCCACTAAAACGCAGCATAAAGGCCAATAGGGGGTTTTCACATTAAAAAATGAAACTGAGCTGTAAGGAGGGGTTTTCTGAGGTGTAACTTGCTCATACACTCATGCTAGACACTATGATATACTTTAGAATCCTCTATAACTTGGTTTTATGCCTCCAAAAGAAAAAACAGAAAGTTTGGAGGAAAATGTAGCGTGCAGGGCAGAAAGGGCAACGTGACTGCTTTGGCACCAAATTTTTTTGAGTGTTTTTTTATTGAAATTGATGAATTTTCACTTGATGATGAATGAGAGCTCTTATTAAATGAGGTGAATGAACAAATGAGTTGAATTGGTCTTTTATATCTTGTGGTGGTCACTTTTCTTCATGGTAGTGGGATGGACCTTACATCTCCTTTTCACTTTGCTTTGTAAACTTGTAACTTTGAAAATTTCTTTGCAGCTTTAGGAACATGATGAAATTATTATATATTGAAACATGAATTAAATTTTAAATCAAAATTTATTGAAAAAATTTACCTATTACCACTCCATTTCAAGATTTTATGCATGGAATGACAGATTTGGTGACTTAAGCCCTAATGACCTAATGGAGACACTGAGATGAATGAAATAATGATAATGTTGACTAGAGTGATGATGATGGCCTTACAATGATGATACAATCAGCTGAGTGATGACAAGGAAAAGAATATGAAATTTTTGAAAGGAGTGAAAATAGCCCTAGATACACTAGCCAATGACCAAATTTTTACTTGAAGACATAATGAAATGACAAAAATTTTACTTTGAGAACCTAACAAGACATGATAAGAGCCCATTTGATCACTGGTGATAGGATGAACAGACTGACACTAACAGAGTGGAAAAAGAGGCTTGCAAGAAGATTAAGGGGAAGAGACCCCTTTTCCTTGGATATTAGAACACCATAGCTTTAAGGCTTGATTGCAAGTGATTTAGCATCATATTCTCTTATATCATCAGCAACTAGTAAAGGGGGAGAGTTCTCCATTTGAATTATTAGTGTCTTTGACTCGATTGTGCTTGTTATTATACATGATTATTCTATTTTTGTTTCTTCATTGATGTAGCATGCTATGTTTCTTAGTTAGTTTACTACATCTTATTTTTTTCCACTAACAATCTAACAAACCAATTAACCTGTTACTTTCTTGTAGGAAAGAAGCATCCCAATTAAGCACAGTGTATTTCATCCACTCATGCGTCGAATACACTAAAATAGGAATAGTCACTCCATTGGGTAATTGGTGGACCGCCACAATGCTACGCAACGCAACACCGGATACTCACCCTCCCAGTAGGGAGTGGGTGTGGTAGCACCTCGCCCTGAGGCAGTAAGCCAGTCACAAAGTAAAAATCCATCTTTGGATGGATGATGACATATCTATGCCAGAATACCATCACTCTCTGTCTATTGTTCCAACGGCGGACCAGAAAATGCAGCAGACTATCCTGTGATCTCAGGATGTCATTCTCCAGAAAATTTAACAAACCCCATTATGCCAAGAGCATACACACATTGGTATCCCGAGCCACATCAATGTGTAGATCAGGCCAATCCCGCTCATGCCATAACATCTTGTTACCAGAGAAAAAATTAAAAAAATCAATTATTTTTTTTCTTTTGGCTCATCATCGCACCTTTTTTCTACATAGGCGTGATTTCCGTGCATCTGTATCAAGAACAGACACATTATTCATCATGCAAAAGCACTATCGATCACGATAACTGCGTGGGAAATTTCCCGTCTCCATGAGGTTTTCATACCACTGCCTCGATCTCCTGTGCAATCAAGGAATAAAACAGGTAGGTGATTCATACAAATCATATTTTTATGGACCCTCCAATGAAAAAAACTGAAAAAAAAATGAAAATTATGACATTTAGGGCCTTACCTCACACTGACGGCACAAATCCTGGGTACTTAGGGTGACCACAATGGCACAAAAAGTTTAGCAGCAGGGGCTCAAATCTGACCTTAAACTCTCAAACGAAACAAATTAACTGAAACGAGAAATATTGACATATATATTGCCCTTTTCTCATAATTTTATAGTCCATAACCGGAGCCCAAAACGGCCAATTGCAAAACCGCAAGAAACACAGTGATCAACACCTCTTCACATCAAAAGTAGGCTTCACACATCCATGCCTCAGAGAAAATAATTTCTTCAGTTACAGCAGGTACGCCCTCTCTTATCGCGTTCCATTCAACGTTATTTTCAATATGTTTGAATAGGAAATATTCTTTCACTTGGGGTATTAGTTGCAGGTATTACAAGCACGAAAAATCACCTGTTTCCCCAACCACTAAAGGTAAAATAGGATGTACCATTCTATCCCTAGCATGGTAGGATCCCCAAAGAAGCTTTGCATATCCTGACATCATTTCTCCATAAAAATCAATCGTAGGTTCTAGTCATCCTACCATGTTTATCATCACCTCACCTCGCATGTGATAAACATTATTGCATGTGGGTAGAGCCTCACCCTCCATGGCATCCATCACTCAAGTAGACGATACATCAAAATCTGGAGCCATGACTATAACATCCAAGTCTGGGAATAATTTCATGTTCTTTAAGCCATCATACATCAAGTCAATTTTTACCCATGTCACGATAAAACCCCTTTCCTGGACTACTATTCTCACAGGCAGATCGAATACGCACCACCATGTCTTGCACTTGGCCTACCACACTCCCATCAGCATAGCCCATCTATGTTACTTTTCATCTGCTTCACCACCCTCATAGAGAGACCAAACATTGGGGCACCCACCCTCAGAAAAACACCCTCCTCACACCACAGTGATGAATTATTTTTATGCTTATTTGGGCACCCGTCTCTGTGATTTTACATCCAAATCCATTATATATTCTTTTGGCAAGTGTACAAAGATTTTTTAGAAGAGCACTCCCACCCATCCATCCAAATTTCTCACCTGGCAGCAGTACCTAATCACCCTTGGTCAAAGCTTCACATTCTTTACCTAACCTCACCATGACACTCATAACAACCACATACCCACCCTAGACATCTTACCGACTCTAGGGACTTCCTCACTAGAAATTTTTATGACTACCACCATTGGCATTTACAATATCTGAAATTGGGCCACTGAAATTCCAACATCAGATACAACCATTTCTCGTCATCATGCCTAAGTTAACCTATCAAATCCCTCCTTGCTACATCAGGTATCTTGGTCCCTTGCATTAGTACTCCTCTCGGTCGGTTAAGGTTTCCTTCCTGTCAACTTCAACAACCATATTCCAAGAAGGAGGCCATACCTTGGTTGGCTCCTCACCTCAATAGGGACATCCTCGGATGGCACTATGGGAATCATAATTGACCATTGATGTCATCGATCCTCTCGACATTATACTTCAACATAAGATTTCATGTCAAGATGGTATCGTGCTTCACAACCGTTGCATTTTGTCAAAATTTGTCGAACACCGATGCCATCCTAAGAATCTATTTCAGCGATGCTTACATGGGAAGGTCCCTAGTCAGAAACCCATGCATACAATGAGAATTTGTTGTAAACATGCCATAACAATATCATGCATAGGGGCACCACATTAAACCTAATTTCAAAGAAAAACACCCCTAAGGGCGTCAACGACTATCGTCATCAACCAATAACTGGTCACTACTACATAAGTGACACAGACATAACCTATATATGTCAGATAAGCCTAACTATTCAAAACATCATGAGCATGGGACATGCCCTCCTCATAGAAATATTATATTTATTTTATCTCTCACAGGTTTCCAACAGAGCACGGTACCTCTTTTACTCATGGCAAGGGGTTTCCAACCTCAATTTTCATGCATGTTACTCTCTCTCTCTCTCTCTCTCTCTCTCTCAAACAGATTACACAGAAAAATAAACTATAACGTATTTTGGATATAAAAATATTTCTAGACCTCATACATTAGGGTGAAACTGTTAACACTGCAAAATCATACAAGAAAAAGACATTAGAAAATGTCAAGAAAAACGTATATATAAGGATTTACAAGGAAGGAATACATTACAAGATTTGAAAATTTTAACTTTTCCTAAGGTCAAGAAGGAAAATTTATTAAACTACGCACATGAAACACTGACCCAAGGCAATATGATAGCTGTGAAGATCATCGCGGCTATCCCTCAAAGAACCACACGGTCCTAAGTATGTGGACCACCATCTGGGACCACTTGACACACTTGAATAAGAAGATTCTAACTCAAGCCAGCCAAGTACAACTACCTTGGAGCCACCTTGAGGCCTTAGTGTAGCACACAAAGGAATCATCCTCCCACTCTTTTGTCAACATCCATATTGTACCAAGAGAGGGGGGGGGAATTTTAATTTTTTCTATAAAATACTAACATGGGAAGAGAAACATGAGAACAAATTGTTATGCTGGCCAAATTTCTTGAGAGTAAACTAGTATTTTGTTGTCCAAGTAGCAAGAAGGATTGGAAGGATTCAGTTTTTGGTCATCCAACACCTCAATCCGTGAGAATAATTTCACCAAGTGTACGTAATTCTACCATCCATCAAGGGGAGAGAGAGGCTTGCAAGAATATTAATGGGAAGAGGCCCCCTTGCCTTGGATATTAGAGCTCCATAGCTCTAAGGATTCATTGCAAGTGATATAGCATCCTATTCTCTTATACCATCAGTAACTAATAGAGGTAGAGAGTTATCCATTTGAATTATTAGTGTGTTTGACTCAATTGAGCTTGCTATTATACATGATTATTTTGTTTTTTTTTTCTTCATTGATGTAGCATGCTATGTTTCTTACTTAGATTACTACATGTTATTTTGTTCCATTAAAAATCTAACAAACCAATTGAAATGTTACTTGCTTGTAGGAAAGAACCCTCCCTATTAAGCACAATGCATTTCGTATGCTCATGCATCGAATACACTACAACAACAGTTTTTGCCCATCTTGAGAATTCATGATGTTTTGAATCACCACTTGATGTGCGAACTATATATGCACGATTACTTCCTAAGTAATGATCAGACATTCAATGCTGTTCCGTTTGTGAGAGATTTTCAATTAAGATCCTTTACTTCTATACAATAAATCAGGTTAAATGGAAGAAGGAATTTGACACATTTGAAGAAAATCAAGCCACTAAGCCACTTTTCCTTGGAAGGGAAAATGGTCAATCTGTAAATATTTATGTTAGCACAATTATTTTCTAATTCATAAGTCTATTTTAAATTTATTTTTTTTAGGATGAAAATTTGTAAATTTCAAAAAAAAATTGAACGCTACCAAAATTTCCGAAAGCGCCTGTTTTAGACCTTTTCGGACAACCTGTTTTAATCATGTTTGTTTCTTTTTTTCTTTAACCTGATGCTACCAGAAATTTCGACAACTTCCCCTGTTTTTTACAAAATAAAAAAAGCGCATTCGCTTTGTGTCAAGACACGTGTTCCTGTTGTAAAATAAATTTTAAATCTTTTATCATGATATTAGTTCACGTGATAGGAAAGGGTTACGGTCATTAATGCTGAGTTGAGTCATGGTTATACGTGTAGAATCTAGGTTTCAATCTGCAGTTAACACAGCCATTCGTTGCTTTGTCCTGTCTGTCAACTGAGTTATTTCATACTCACGTCAAAGTACGCGATTTTCATTGGAATAGATAGTGGATTCGTAGAATTAATTTGATGACCGTTTGGTTGAACACACATAGATGCTACCAAAAATTTAGGCCAGTAATAAAGATTCAGTGGAGGTGGCTTCCAGTCACAGACCCGCTCATTTCCAGCCACCTGTAGCATACCATCTGAAGCTACGCATCCAACTGAAGATCATAATGACTATCACATTGTGCATTCTATGTTCTAAGATACTTACCATAATGAAAAATATCTTGCATGGGAAGGTGAACCAATGTAGCTGTTTTAAACCACCTAGAAGGAAGGAAAAATATCAGTTTTGAGTTTAACTGTTGGTGAACGAGACTTTCTAGTGAGAAGCTTGAGAAAGGAGTCTCATATTTTAGACAAGATCTCATAAAATACATAGCAACACCTATTAGGTGAGCTCCTCTAGCCTTGCCACCTATCAAATTTCAGCATACATGCTTATTTATTACTAAATATGACTAAGAGAGGAGGAAAGCTAAAATGAATTGAACCCCAAGGAGCTGACCGAGTGGATGCTAATTTGAATGTGAGAAGGTTGTTTGTTAAAGCAGGGTGGTATCCATTGTCCTCAAGACTGGTAAGCTCTCATTTAGGAGTAGCTCAGGAGTTTTCACATTCTTTCAATGTACATGAAACAAACATTTATGGTCTTAGATTACATAAACAAATTCAATTGTTGAAGCTTTCAACCTTCCACAGGAAAGAGAAAAGTGGTTTAAAGGCCAAGTCATCACTGGAGTAGACCTCAACAGTTTCCTTAAATATGGACACAAAGATCCCAAATGGGCCAAAGGAATTCCCAACAATTACCTCAAGAGTGAATGGGATGAGGCTGTTAAGCTCATCAAAATTTACCTCAATTCTGAGAGGAGGTATATTGTATTTTTTATTTATCATATAATATTTTTATTTCATATTACAGGTATGAAGACCCTCAAATTTCCATTATTTTTGCTGAAGAGCTTGAAAAATATGTCAACCATTATTCAAAGGCACATAGTCGCTTTAGAATACAACTTATGTCATCAAGTTGTTATCGAAGTGTTAGTTGAGGAAGAACTAATGAAAATAAACCAACCATGGGACTATTTTTTGTTTTACAGGGAAGACCAACCTGTACCTATACCTGATGTTCTATCTCAACCATCTTCAACTATAGATCAACACCCTCAGCCTGCTAAAAGAACAAAGAGAAATGCTAAGAAGGAGAATATCCATAAGAAGACTAAAGGCATAAAAGAGAAGACTCCTTCAACCAAGGTTGAGAGGAAGTTGGAGAAAGGAGAGAGATCATTAATCAATAAACCTAAATCCATGAAAATAATGCCTCCCATTTCTCCTTTTATTAATGTTTATAATAGAGCTCAAAGAGGAAGGTCTGCAACTACAGAAAAATCCAAAGAATAGGTGCTACCAGAAATTCTGGAAGTAGACATTCAACAGAAAGTTCAAAAGGAATATCAGCCCAAAAAGTGTAATGAAGAGCTCCTAAAATATGCAAGGTATGAAATCAGCATCAAAAGAAGGAAAGAGGATGCCAAACATGTTTATGGTAGCAGAAAAAGACACACCAGAGACAACAACAAGTTCAAACTCAAATCTAAAGCCCTGCATAATCCAAGTTTGTTGACAGAGGTCATAGATGTAGAAGGAAAATCTCAAGGGTTCCAAACTAATGAGTCCAAGAAAAAAGACAAAGGCAAAGCCCCTACATATAAACAAAAATAATCCTCAAAAAGAAGGAAAATTCAAAAGGATTCAAAGGAGAAAAAGACCACTGTCAAAGAAGATACCATTAAGACCACAAGATCAATATCAATTGTTGACAACAAATCAGACTTAGACAAGATTTTTGAAGCTCCAACCCATATGGAAGAAAGGTAAAAAGGTTTCCTAATTAAACACCTTTTTTCTTACTAAGTATATTTTTAACAACAACTCAATTTTCAAAATGTATAAGTATCCATAGTTTTTTCAAGTGTTTGTTGTGCATTTTTGAAAAAGAAACAGAGGGCTACTAGAAATTATGGTAGCATTACAATTTTTGTGCAGTTACAAGTTTTTATTGGAATTTTTGGTAGCGTCTGTTTTAAATGATTTTTTACAACTGTTAGCAAAGTTTCTAAGCAATTTCAAGAAAGATAAAGACTCATAATGACATGGATATAACAAGTGATGTGTAATATTCCCAAATGGGAAAAGTAGCAATATAGCTCACAATAATGGAAATAACAACAAATGTTAACACATTACCTATGAGCCAAATGATAGATCCATGGTATTATGTATAACAACAATAAATAAGTACAAGATCTTGGGAATAAAGTCCCTTAAGATAGGCAAAAGAAGCCTCCAATGCCCAAAAGCACCCAAAACATGTAATACACTGCTACAGAAAATACTAAAGCAAGCATAGTGCAATTTTAATGGCTAATACTACAGCTGGGAAGTGTAAATAAATGGATCTAATGATACCATGCTAATACAAGGCAAAAAATGGAGATCTATTCTCCCATACACATTCCCTAGATAACCCAGGAAGGGTTTTCGGAAATACACAAAATACAAATGGTGAATCTAAAGCCCTAGTGTTGAAGAATCACTGCAACTGAAGCACATACAGGAGGTGGCTGAAACTGATGTAGATTTGAATGGCACTCCTCCAATAGACTCACTCAATGAAGTGTTTATCTCTTCAATGAAGATCTAACCTCCCAAATATGGCACTGAACCCTCCATTGGATCTACTCCATAAACTAACGCAGTTAGGGGGTAATACTGCATTGTAGGAGATGATGATGCTTTGGCCTGATGCCAAAATATGATATGAAGCATAGGGAACTTTTTTACTGATCTCCTAATGGAAATAAAACTTCCTCCACTGAAGAGAAGCTTAGAAATGGCCCAAAGAAACCCTCTACTGCTGCACCCTACAACTCAGCACATATATGAACAGAATCTATGATGTAGAAGAAAGTTGTAGCTTGGCCAAATGCCAGAATGTAGAAATAGTGCTCAAGAACTTCTCTTGAGTAGGCACTTGAAGTCCCCCGAGGATGAAGGTGGGATTCCCGCTCGGGAACACAGTTGTGCAAAACAACACTGCAATATTAGCTAAATAGCTGAAGAGAGCTACAAGTCATAACATACCATAATCAAATAATAATAGAAAACACACCTTCTATGGATGCCATCCCCTTCCTTATATGCTTGGTGAGCTTCCTCACCTTGGGCCTCACTCATTAAAGCCACTACTTCCATGCATGGAGTCTCCCTCCAAAACTGCGTTGTCCCATAATGAATGTCCACTCCTCCATACCAGAGTTGTTGATTTGGTCAAAGTTGACCTAGTCTACATGCTCCAACCCCTTTCCACATAGAAGGGTGTTTAATTAAGCTACTAAGAAGACCTCCATTCACATTTGGAGTGATTTTATTTCTACTAAGGAGATTTATGGGTCTCCATACCCTCTTATTCTCCTAACTAAGAAGCAAAATAAAAAATTAATATTCCAATTAGTTGTATGCTAATTTAGGAATATTACAATCCTCCCCTCCTAAATGTTGCTTGTCCCCAAGCAACTGCAAGGAAAGAACTGAAAAATGTGGGGAACCTTCATTCTCATGTGGAGCTCCAGTCTCCAAGCTATCATCCATACAAAATGAATCACCCTCCAGAATGGTAATTCATATAAAAAATCCTCCCATATTCTCATGAGAGGCACCTTCCAAGTGCTCAAGTTACCGAAATGGCTCATCCCATAAGGAAACTAGAAATCCAATGTAGCAATCATGGATGGTCTAATGCTCTCCCTGAAATATGAAACATAATTAATGTGGATAATATCATGTCTAATAAGAACATCCAATCCATGTGTCATCTCTCCAACCATGCCCACAACAATTATAAGAAAATCATCAACATATGGGATCATAATTAGAGTTATACTGGTTTCCATATATAAAACAAGAGAAGGATAATGATCCCTCAAGTTCAACCAGCGTAGTTTTATTCCAAACTACCTCAGAATAAGATATGATGAGTGGTTCCCCAACCACTTGCTTGCTACCCCAATCCTCTCACATGCTTGGAGAAGGTGTATGATGTGAGGTGCACATTGAGTACACTTTGAAAAATATATCATCTCCCAAAAATCTCCTAGGGAGTGGCCATCACCATCATTTCTCATGTCCCCAAATGGATCATGAGGTCTATAAGAAAGAATGCCCCATTGTAATATTCCCAAATGGGAAAAGCAGGAATATAGTGCACAAAACTGGAAATAACAGTGTAAATCAACACACCAACAATGGAGACCAATATGGAACCATAACATTATGTATAAGAACAACAAATCAATACAAAATAGTGAGGAACAATTCATATGATATGAAGAAACAAGCCTCCCATAAAAAATCACTCCCAAAAGTGAGATGCTGCTACAATACAAAATGTCGGAGAGCTACTACAGCACAATAATAACATGCATAACTATAGTTGGATATCATAAAATGATACAAATATAATGATGTATTCCTCAATATATTTTATACAAAAATATCTAGGCCCTATATCATCTTTCTAAGATAACCCAAGAGGGTTTCTGGAAAATGCATACAATATGCAAATGTAAGATGCATCCCTTAGGCTGAAAGTTTGTTGCAAAAATAGAAATGAGAAGATATGGTTGAAGTTAATGTATGATTCTACAACTCTTCTCCAATAGATCCTCTGGATGAAAAGATGTCCCCTTCACTGAAGAAATCACCTCCCGAATCAGACACTGCCACCACCCCTGCAACTCATCCCTAAAATAACACAGATCTGGACTGAAACTATGTTGTAGGGGATAAAATCACCTTGGCCTAATGCCAAATATGTAAATAAATCCCAAGGGTCTTCTTTACTGGCCTCCCAATGGAAGGAAACCTTCCTCCATTGCAAAATTAGCTCAGAAAACACCTAATGCAAACCTCGACTGTTGCACCCTACAACACAACATAACTCTAAGCAAAAACTGCATTTTTGAAGAAAGCTAAAGCTTGGCTTGATGCCTGAATGTGTAAATGTAGTGCAATACCCTTCGCAGAGGCTCCTTAAGGAAAGAGGTGGGATTCCCACTCGAGAACACCCTGTGCTAAACAACACTGCAATCTTAGCTAAACAACTGAAGAAAGCTACAAGTCTAAACAATCCATCAAGAAAATAATAATCCAATCATGCCCACAATGGCTGCCATCCTCTTCCTTATATTCTTGGCAAGCTTCCTCACCTTGGTCCCCACTCATTAAAGCCACTACTTCCATGCATGGAATCTCCCTAAAACTATGTTGTCCCTTAATGAATGCCACTCCTTCCATATTAGTGTTGTTTGATTTGGTCAAGTTTGACCCAATATTCATGCTCCAACCCATTTTCACACATAAGTGTCTTCAATCCAGCCTTTATATGACCTCCTTTCACCTTCTTAGTGTATTTTATTCCTACTAAGGAGATTTATGGATCTCCATACCCTCTTATTCCTCTAACTAAGAGTAAAATCTAAATTTAATATTCCAATTAGCTGTGTGCTAATTTAGGAATATTACAGTCCTCCCCTCCCAAATGTTGCTTGTCATCAAGAAACTACAAGGAGATAAATGAAGAGCCTCCTCTCTTCCTCCTGTAGCATCCTCATATGGTAATTTCCTCCAATAAACAATGTGCTCTTTTGTCAATATGTCCCCAAGTTGCTCCTCCCAAATGTATAAGCTAGCCTTTGGTGATAAATCCAAATGGCTCTTATCATGAAAAAGTGGGATATCCATGAAGGAAACTATATGTGGTCTAGAAGCCTTCTTGAGGCATGGAATCAAAAAATTATTGGGAAAATTCATTCCCATTTGAAGCTCCAAATCTCAAGCTATCATCCATACAAAGTGAGTCACCCTCCAAAATGGTAACTCATGGAAAAATTCTTCCACCTTTGGCTCCTGTAATGTAGGTGGGTTTCATAACTGAACATGGTAGACATAATGGCCTACCCCATGCTATATCTCTCTCCACTTGTGATAGGTTTAGAGATGTTGTAGAATCTGAGCTGCAATAATATTTCCCTCAAGAGACAAAAGGACAACTTGATCTGAAAAGACCCCTTCTCTAGTGTCACGAGCCCAAACCATCACATACAAAGAGAATAGTACATCATCACCATATGGTATCCAAATCATAAATATAATTAATTTTATGTGCCATAATAGATGGTACCAATGGTTTCTCCAGTGGATACAACACAGTTTTACCAATGGATGTTTTAGAACATCATGTGGCAAGTTATCTCCCAACAAATTTCTAGCTGTGCATTTTTTCTCATATACTAGGAAGTAGTAAATGACATTATATATCAGCTGAGAATAACAAGAATAACACCACATTTTCGTAAATCCATGAAAGGAAGGGCTATCTCCATCATAAATGTTGGTCCTAGAATGACCATGAAACCCAAATACAATCTTTCCCTCTTGTGGAGCAATGCACTGTACATAGATGGTAAAAGAATGCAAATACTTTGTGAAATGATCAATAAGTACAGAAATACATTTCTTACCATGCATTGTGATTAGGTTGAAATTGAGGTCCATGGATGAGCCCTCCCATGAGAATCTCCTCACAGTGGTCTGCAAAATGAAGGGATGCATACTCCCCTTGGAGCACTACATCAAGATATACATACTCTCAAGTGACAATGTTCAGTGGCCTTGGTGATAAGGCTCTTGCCACTCATGAATCCATTCTTTGAAATTCCATATGCCAAAGTCATCCACTATCATGCTTCTATATGTGGGAGACTCCTTCCTATGTGGATGTACCTCCTTATCCTCCAATGCTGAAGGGTAGCCCCTTTGCACCTTGATTGTGCCATCCTTCTCTTTTGAAATATCATGCAAAGTATGGGATAATTTTAGGTCCCTATATTACTAGTATATTCCCTTATTGTTGTGAGTGTAACTCCCTTATTTTTATTATTGTACCCCTGTAACCCCCATATTGTTATTATTGTGCCCTTAAATTATTATTGTTAGGTTGGCTACGATTACATTATGGCCCCACTAGGATTATATTGTGGCCCCATGGACTCCTATATATAGAAAGGAGGTTTTGTAGTTTGTATCATCCAAAAATTTTTCATTCATGTAATTTATTCGAGTTTTCCCCCTCGAAGTGGCTTATTTATAAGGAATTTATATCTCTTTTCTTCTATTTTTGGAGCTGGTTTCACAACATTTGGTATCGGCGCTTTGGATTTTAGGGTTTCACTACCCCAAACAGGTAATCATGTCATTTTCACTATAAATTTTGTTTTCCAAAGGTTCAAAAGCTGAAATGTTTAGAGTGCGAAGTCGAAACCTTGAAGAACATCGTCACAAAATTTCAGAGCTTGGTTCACAATATTTTTGGAGATATGATCTGTGGAAGTTAGGTCTTTTTTTAGGCTCCTGAATTTAACGTAAATAGGTCATCATGGAATTTTTGCTATAATTTTTTTCTACTAAGGTTCAGAAGCTGAAATTTTTAGAGTATGAAGCTGAAATATTGAGGAACATCGCCACAAAATTTCAAAGCTTGGTTCGCAATATTTTCGGAGATATGGTCTGTGGAAGTTAGGGATTTTTCAGGCTCCTGAATTTCATCTCAAAGAGGTGATCGTGGGAAAATATTCATAACTCTCTGTCTGAGAATCAGATTGGAATGATGTAAAAAGTGGACACAAGTACATAGAATTTAGTTACCTTTCTATCAATTTCAGAGCCAAAGGAGGAAAAATTGACACGTGGAAAGTCGTACAAGTTCGCTCTACTGAACTAGTCCATAATTGGGTCATTGTGGGAGATTGGACATAAATTTGTCTTGAAGAATCCAAATTAGGTCAGAACCATGGCATTGGAAAGAAGCTTCATAGGGCTACTACAGGGCCTAATTTCAAATATTTAGGATTTTCAATTATAGAGATAATTCAATTACAATATCGGGCTCTTCAAAAGCAAGTAAAAGGTGTGTATTTTTCTTTTCCAAATTGCATAAGTCTTTGCTTCCAAAGACATCTTCCAGGATCTCGTTGTGGGAATATTCCTGAATATGGGACGATATTCGATTTCAAATGGTTCTTAAAATACTTAACACCTATTGTTTTTAGATGGTTTCAGGTACCTGTCAAGACGAAGAATGGCACATGACATATCAAAATTACAAGAGAAAGTGCAACAAATTTTGCTCTCACAAAGAGCAACAAAATGAATTGGACATGTAAGCGGAAGAAAGACACAATTCAATATGATGGTTTGAAGAATGGCATGGAAGCTAAGATGGATGGCATGGAAGCTGGCATGGAATCTAAGATGGAAAACATGAAGAATGATGTAAAAGCAGACATGGAAGGTTTGACAAAGTTGATACAAGAAATGTTTCCTAATGGTGAAAAGATAGTAGAGAAAACTCATGATGAGAACAAAATAAATGTTAATTGTGATTTCATAAACTCTAATGTTGGAGGAAAGAACCACCATATTCCAAAAATGGATACGAGGAATTTTGATGGAAAGGATCCTGTAACATGGATACTATAGATGGAGTAATATTTTGATCTACATAATGTGAAAAACACACAAAAGGTACGCATTGCAACTTTACATTTAGAACAAAATACATTTGTATGGTATCGATGGCTTTGCTCCCGTAAAAAAACTGTCACTCGTTCAGTTTTTATGGAGGAAATGATAGCAAACTATGAGGATACAAAGAGCAACACCTTCTTTAACCAATTGATAAATCTCAAACAAAAGGGTTAAGTGGGGGAGCACATTGAGGACTTCCAAAAATTGAATATAAGGGTAATTGATATTTCAGAGGAACACAAGATTGATCTCTTCATAGGTACTTTAAAGGATAACATCCAACATGAAGTTCGCGTTTTGGAACCTGATTCGTTGGAGAAGGCATTTAGGTTGGCCAGAAAAATTGAATGTAAAATTATGGTGACAAGGAAGCCTACCACTCACTTCCATAAAGAGGGAAGTGTTGCTACTCCCAGATTTCCACAACCTACAAGGTTGACACCACGACAATTGGAAGAAAAAATAGCAAAAGGGCTTTTCTACAATTGTGATAGCAAATACACTAAAGGTCATAAGTGTGCTGAGAAGAAACTATTTTACATAGATTGTGAAGAGGAAGAAGAAAATGAACAAGAATCTTCAAAAGAAGAGGATATACACCACGAACCAACCCTAGAAGAGGAAGAAATGAGTCTGACCATATCATGTAATGCATTGGCAATAATTACCACTCCTCAAACTCTCAAGATAGAAGGACATATCAAGAAGAAAAATGTAATAGTGTTGGTTGATTCAAGTAGTACCCATAATTTTATTCATTGTAAGGTAGCCAAGGAATTGAATTGTTTCCTATACCTAGCACCAGAATGTCAAGTGGTGGTTGAAAATGGAGGAACTATAAATTTCTCTGGAAAATGCCATAATATCAAGCTAACCATGGGGGAATATGTATTGAATACTCCAATTCTTTCCATTCCTATGGGAGGTGTTGATGTTGTACTAGGAGTACAATGGTTACAATATTTGGGGATGGTAGCTTTTAATTTTCAAGAACTTTTCTTGAATTTTTTTTTCGAAAGGAAAGGAAGTTGAATTATGGGGTATTTTAGGGAAGCCAGGAAATATAATAAGCTCTAATGTAATGAAAAAGCTTCTAAAGAAAGAACAATGAAGTTTAATTGCACAATTATGCTCACTAGAAGTTCCAACATCAAAATCATCTATTTCTGCAGATCTCCAAAAAGTCTTGGACAATCATTCCAAGGTGTTTGAAACTCCCAAAGGACTCCCACCTATTCATGACCATGATCATGCTATTCATTTGATTCCAGGAAGTGTTCCTCCAAACATCAGGCCTTATAGATATCATTATGTCCAAAAGAGCGAAATTGAACGTATGATTGCATAAATGTTAGAGGCTGGTATAATTCAACCTAGTCAAATTTCTTTCTCTGCTCCTATCGTATTAGTACACAAGAAGGATGGATCATGGAACTTGTGTCCAGATTATAGGGAGTTAAATAAGCTCACCATTAAAGATAAATTTCCCATTCTTGTGATTGATGAATTATTGGATGAATTACATGCAGCAATTTATTTTACCAACTTGGATCTTCATTCAAGATATCATCAAATTTGAATGAAGACTGAAGATATTCCGAAAACAGCATTTCGAACTCAGGAGGGTCATTATGAATTTTTGGTCATGCCTTTTGGCCTTACCAATGTGCCTTCTACATTTCAAGGGTTGATGAATTCCATTTTCAAACCCTTCCTTAGAAAATTTGTGCTGGTATTGTTTGATGATATACTAATCTACATCAAGTCTTGGAAGGATCATGTTCAACATGTTGACAGGGTGCTCAAACTATTGGAGGAGAAACAATTATATGAAAAAACATCCAAATGTTTCTTTGGAGTACAAGAGGTGGAATATCTGGGTCATATTGTATCTCACGAGGGTGTTAAGGTAGACCCTAACAAAATTAAAGTTATTAAGGAATGGAAAGTCCCCACAACCATAAAGTAGTTGCGAGGATTTTTTGGGTTAACAGGGTATTATCGCAAGTTTGTAAGAATTATAGGAGAATAGTAGCACCTCTAACAACATTATTGAAGAAAGATGCATTTTCATGAACTCCTAAAGCAACTAAGGCATTTGAACATCTTAAAGAGGCAATGTGCCTAGCACCAGTCTTAGTTATGCCAGACTTCACAAAAACCTTTATTGTGGAATGTGATGCCTCAGGAAATGGAATTGGTGTTGTTTTAATGCAAGAAGGAAGACCCATTTCTTTTGAAAGTCATCCAATAAAAGGAAATTATTTATAGAAACCTATTTATGAGAAGGAAATGTTAGCAATACTGCATGCACTAAAGAAATGGAGAACTTACCTAATGGGAAGACACTTCAAGGTAAAAACTGATCATGATAGTCTTAAACACTTTTGGAACAAAGACTATCTTCAGAAGAGCAGCAAAAATGGGTCACAAAGATGTTGGGTTATGAATTTGAAATAATCTACAAAAAAGGAAAGCTTAATGTTGTTGCAGATGGACTCTCAAGAAAGAATGAAGAGGTGGAAGCATTGCTTTGTGCCATTTCTATTATCCAACCAGATTGGATAATCGAAGCAAGAGATGAATGGAAGAAGGACAAAGATGTATGGACACTCATTCAAAAGTTGCAGCAAGATCCTAGTACATCTGATACATTTAGTTGGAAAAATGATTCCTTATGGTACAAAGATCGCTTATATCTTTGTAAGAATTCCCAACTAAAACAAAAGATTCTTCTGGAATTGCACACTTCTCCTTTAGGAGGACACTCAAGATTTTTTAAAACTTACCACAGGGTGAAGAAAGAATTTTTTTGGGATGGCCTTAAATCTGATATTCGAAAGTTTGTGGCGGAATGTTTGGTTTGCCAGCAGAATAAAGTGGAAACAATTAAGACCCCAGGACTTCTACAACCTTTATCCATTCCAAGTCAACGTTGGGAGGAGATATCAATGGATTTTATCACAGGTTTACCTAAGTCCGAAGGAAAGAGTGTCATCATGGTGGTAGTTGATAGACTTACCAAGTATGCACACTTTTGTGCATTATCTCATCCACTTAAAGCAAGTACAATTGCTACTACATTTATGGACACAATTCAAAAGCTACATGGAAACCCAAAGATTATTGTGAGCGACAGAGATCCCATTTTTACTTGAAATTTTTGGAAGGATTTATTTTCTTGTTTGGGTACTCAATTAGCTCATAGATCATCTTATCATCCTGAATTCAGTGGTCAAACTGAGATAGTAAATTAATGTTTTGAAGGATATATTCGTTGTTTTGTATCTAATAAACAAACACAATGGGTCAAGTGGTTACCTCTCACTGAATGGTGGTATAACACTTCCTTCCATACTGCAGCAAAACTGACCCCATTTATGGCACTTTATGTATATCATCCACCATCCATCACATCATCTTTAAGAGAAAATTCGAAGGTTCAAGCAGTGGAAAATGACATCGAGCATCAACAAGAAGTTCTCCAACCCTTAAAGGATAACCTGAATTTGGCACAAAATCGAATGAAACAATAGGTAGATCAACATCGCAGCGAGAGAAGTTTTGATGTAGGAGATTGGGTATTTTTACGGCTACAACCATACAAACAAATGTCCCTCAAGCAAGCTAAGAAGGATAATAAATTATCGCCAAAGTACTATGGTCCTTACAAGGTGTTTCAAAATATTGGTACTATGGCATACAAATTGGAGCTTCCTGCTTCTTCACGAGTGCATCCAATTTTCCATGTTTCATGCTTAAAGAAGGTTATAGGTGAAAATATTCCAGTTCAAACAATATTTCGAAAACTTGATGAGGAAGGAAAAATCATATCGGAACCTGAAGCAGTCACGGAAACAAGAACTTGAAATCTATGAAATCAATCAATTTCAGAGTATCTCATCAAGTGGAAGAACTTACCCACTGAATATTCTACATGGGAGGATGATAATTTTATACAAAAACACCCAGAGCTACTCAAGCATTGAGGACAACACTTTTTTGAAGGAGAGGGGCGTGTTAGGTCCCTATATTGATAGTATAGTCCCTTATTGTTGTTAGTGTAACCCCCTTATTATTATTATTGTACCCCTGTAACCCCCATATTGTTATTATTGTGCCCTTAAATTATTATTTTTAGGTCGGCTAGGATTACATTGTGGCCACACTAGGATTATATTGTGGCCCCATGGACTCATATATATAGAAAGGAGGTTTTGTAATTTGTATCATCCAAGAATTGTTCATTCATGTAATGTATTGGAGGTTTCCCCCTCGAAGTGGCTTATTTATAAGGCATTGATATCTCTTTTCTTCTATTTTTGGATCTGGTTTCACAACAGATAAATTCAGCCCATACTCTCCCAAGAGTAGCCAAAGCAACAATAGATCTTGCTTCCTCTTCACACCTCCATCATACAAACCATGGAGTGAAAACATAATTATTGACATGAAGAATGTCACCTCATCCAAATGCACCCAAACTCCCTTCTCCCATATGATGCAAGTGCCATGCCAAGTTCCAACCAATAACATACCCTTTGGAATAGGATATGTCACATGCTGACCAACTCTTTCAAGAGTAGCCAGCGCAGCCTTGCCTCTTGCTGCCCTGTGTCATAGATCTGCAACTAGCTTTCCAGACTCTGGCTCATCAACATCACCCATCCAACCAATGGTGAGTGTCTATCATCATGCTCAAAATTGGTATCCCTGCAATGGATAATACCATCCTCCCAATCCAAATAATTATCTCTACACTTCATGGGATGTTGAAGTGCAGCATCCTGGAGATTTCCAAATGAAGACCACTCATCAATGACCAAATTGACCCCATAAGGATCCAAATATACTGAAGGAAAAATATTCTCATTGATCTGTGAAGTGCTCAGCAAGAAGGATCCATCATAATAATGGGAGAAAAGATGTCTCTCATCAACCATATGCCTATCACCTGCTACACATGTAGAATGGTCATTGGAATGCTCCAATAATGGTTGGCCCCCCAACCCATCACTACTACTCCATGAAAGCGCTGCTGATCTCCATGATGGTGCATCTGTTGTCTCATACTCATGCTCAATGTTGAACATATAGTTCTGCATTGGATTTTTTAGGAAAATTCTCATCCTATCCTCCAAAAATCGACACTCCAACCCCAAGAATTGTGTGCAGCTCAACAATGACATACTAGGTTGAATGTACATCTCCTCCTTGATTCTATCAAGGGTCCTCTGTGTAGTGATATTATTCTGCTCCAAATCAACATTGTAACTTGGCCCTAGGTCATGCAATGACATATCCCCACAACCTTTCATAAGATGTTCTGCAATAATATAAAGTGGAAACATTTTCATACCTTGATTTTTCTTGGGAACATCTTGTACTGCTACAAGGGTTCCTCCATCTAGTGTGATGACTTCCACAACTGCTGGTGATGATGGCTGATCCTCTATGGCTGCACCAGCGCTGGTATAAGTCTCCTCCTCCTCATGCATCTCTTGAATAATGCATGGGACTCTAAATGTCAAGAGAACAAGACCACCTTGCAAAGGTGCAAGTGTTCCTTCTCCTGATGAAAGTTCTCCTACAACAAGTGGTGGTGAAGTTTTCTTCTCCTCTGATTCCTTCATATCAAACTTCTTGATCAACCTTTGAGTAAAATCTTCATATGCAATCACTTTTTCATGACTCAAATGGCTGAACCACCAAATTTTTGCTTCACCCTCAAGGTGCAGCGTTGCAATCTCAATAGCTTCTCTCTCTACTACTATATGTAGTTGGAAGAATGCATCCAAATTCATTCCCCAAGCCCTTGTCATGCATGTGGATGACCCATCAAATGTATACAATAGAAATCTATTGTGCTTCCTTCTTCTATTGCTGCAAGGTCTTCTTTCCTCTTTGAGCTGAATGAACCGTGGGAGAGTTAGATCCTCCTTGAAATCTCTTGATTGAGATTTGTATTTTGCAAGTTACTCACTTAAAATATTATGATCTAAGTGTCCTCCATATCCATGACTTTTGTCGTCTTCTTCAGAATAAAATGGCATGGTATATTTATTTGGATCTCTATGCAATACTGGTTCTTTCTTCTGTTGATAGGAAGTACAAGGACCTTCCTCATCTCAAAACCCTATTGTGGTTTCATGGCTTTTCTCCATTCTTCTTTGCTTAACCTCCTTAGTGAGGTCCCTCATAGATCTGAAAAGGGATGAGATAAAGCTCATTCCTTCCATCATTCTGATCTCTTTCTCCTTATTCTTATTCTCCTAATAGCATTATGGTTGAGATCCACAAGCTGAGCCAAGATTATGCTCTGATACCACTGTAATATTCCCAAATGGGAAAAGCAGGAATATGGTGCAAAAAAATGGAAATAGCAGTGTAAATCAACACACCAACAATGGAGAAAATTATGGAGGCGTAACATTAAGTATAAGAACCGAAAATCAATACAAAATAGTGAGGCACAAGTCATATGATATGAAGAAACAAACCTCCCATAAAAAATCACTCCCAAAAGTGAGATGCTGCTACAATAAAAAAATTCGAAGAGCTGCTACAACACAGTAATAACATGCATAAATACAAATAGAGATCACACAATGATACAAATATAATGATATATTCCTCAATAGATGTTATACACACAGATCTAGGCCTTGTATCACTTTTCCAAGATAACCCAAGAGGGGTTCCAAAAAATGCATACAATATGCAAATGTAAGTTGTATCCCTAGGTCTGAAAGTTTGCTGCAACAATAGAAATGAGAATATATGGCTGAAGCTGATGTATAATCCTACAACTCTTCTCCAATAGATCCTCCGGATGAAGTTATTTCACCTTCACTGAAGAAACCACCTCCCGAATCAGACACTGCATCCACCCCTGCAACTCCTCCGTAAAATAACACAGATCTAGACTGAAACTACACTATAGGGGATAAAATTAGCTTGGAATGATGCCAAATATGTAAATAAATCCCAAGGGGCTTCTTTACTAGCCTCCCAATGGAAGGAAACCTTCCTCCAATGCAAAACTAGCTTAGAAAACACCTAATCCAAACCTCCACTGATGCACCCTGCAACACAGAACAACTCTAAGTGTAAACTATGATGTTGAAGAAAGATGAAGCTTGGCCTAATGTTTGGATGTGGAAATGTAGTGAAATACTCTTCATAGAGGCTCCTCAAGGAAAGAGGTGGGATTCCCGCACGAGAACTTCCTGTGCCAAACATCACTGCAATCTTAGCTAAACAGCTGAAGAAAGCTACAATTCTAAACAAACTATCAAGAAAATAAAAATCCAATCCTGCCCACAAATGGCTGCCATTCTCTTCCTTATATTCTTGGTGATCTTCCTCACCTTCGGCCCCACTCATTAAAGCCACTACTTCCATGCATGAAATATCCCTCCAAAATTGCGTTGTCCCTCAATGAATGCCAATCCTTCCATAACAACGTTGTTTGATTTGGTCAAGGTTGACCCAGTCTTCTTACTCCAACCCCTTTTCACACATAAGGGTCTTCAATACAGCCTTTAGATGACCTCCTTTCACCTTAGGAGTGTCTTTTATTCCTACTAAGGAGATATATGGGTCTCCATACCCTCTTATTCCTCTAACTAAGAGTAAAATCAAAATTTAATATTCCAATTAGCTGTGTGCTAATTTAGGAATATTACACCCATCTTGGAGAAATGACCTGTACATGGAGGGAAAATAAATAAAAGCACATAGTAAGTGTATCATGATGCACATAAACACAATCCTTACCATGTACCTTGAAGAAGTTGGTGAAGTGGCTCATAGATGAACCTCTTCTCATCCCCAATGAGGAAGGAAGTGGTCATGTTAACTCTATCAAAGAGTTATGTCCCTCTTCCACATAATGCATGCATCTCCTCTTTGATTCCTTCCCAAGTGAATCTCTCTATGATAGTACGCTATGTCCTCATGAAATCAGTGTGACTAGAGAGAAAATCCCCATGTGCTGCATGCCAATTTTTCTTCTTGTGCTTGGAGGTCGAAGTCAAGAAGATGATATCCTGGTAGTAGATGTCTCCATCCACTACTTCTGAAACATACTGAAAAGTATGGGAGAAAATCAGCCCATACACTTCTAAGAGTAACTAGATCAAAAATAGCTCTTTTTTCCTCCTCACATCTCCATATCATATAAACCATGGAGTGAAAATATGATGATTGACATGAAAAATGTCACATGACCCCACTGCAACCAAAATCCTTGCTTCCATATAATGCAAATGTCATGCCAAGTCTCAACCAATAACATACACCCTAAAATAGGATATGTCACATGATGACCGAACTTTTTCAAGAGTATCCAACGCAGCCTTACCTCCTGCTGCCCAGTGTCATAGATTTTCAAGTGGCTCACCAGCCTCTTGCTTATCAACATCACCCATCTAACCGATGGTGAGTTTCTTCTGTCATGCTCCAAATGGGTATTCCTCTAATGGAGAATACCATCTGCCCAAATCAAGTCACTATCTCTACACTTCATGGGATGTTGAAGTGCAACCTCCTAGAGATCTCCATATAAATACCACTCATCAATGACCATATTGAACCCATAAGGATATAAATATGTTGAAGGAAAAGTCTTCTCATTGAGTTGTGAATTTCTCATCAAGAAATACCTATCATAGTAATGGGAGATAAGATTTATCTCATCAACCATCTGCCTATCCCCTGCTACACATGTGTAGTGGTCATTGGAATGCTCTAATAATGGTTGGGCCCCCAACTCATCACTTCTTCTCAATGACAGCGCTACTAATCTCCATGATGGTGCATCTGCTATCTCATGCTCATGCACAATTTTGAACATATAGTTCTGCATTGGATTTTTTAGGACAATACTCATCCTATCCTCCCAAAATCTACACTCCAACCCCAAGAGTTGCATGCAACTCATCAATGACATACTAGGATGAATTTATATCTCCTCCTTGATCCTATCAAGGGTCCTCTGTGCAGTGATAGTCTGCTACTCCAAATCAGAAGTGTATATTGACCCTAGGTCATGCAATGGTATGTCCCCACAACCTTTCATATCATGTGATGAAATAACAGAAAGTGGAAACATTTTCATACCTTGGTTTTGATTGGAAACATCTTGTATTGATACAAGGGTTCCTCCCACCAGTGTGATGACTTCCCCAACTACTGGTGATGATGGATGCTTTTCTATGGCTACACCAGAACTAATATAAGTCTCCTCCTCCTCATGCATCTTCTGAATAATGCATGGGACTCTAAATGTCAAGAGATAAAGACCACTTTGAAAAGGTGCAATTTTTCCTTCTCCTGATACAAGTGCTCCTGCAGCAAGTGGTGGTGGAAGTTTCTTCTCCTCTGATTTATTCATGTCAAACTTCTTGATTATCCTTTGAGTAAAATTTTCATATGCAGTCACTCTTGCATGACTCAAATGGCTAAACTACCAAATTTTTTCTTCACCCTCAAGGTGCAGGTCTGCAACCTCAACAACTTCTCTCTCTCCTACTAGATGTAGCAGGAAGAATTCATCCAACTCCATTCCCCAACCCCTTGCTGTGCATGTGGATGACCCATCAAAGGTAGAAAATAGAAATCTATTGTGCTTTCTCCTTCTATAGCGGTAAGGTCTCATTTCTTCTTTGATCTAAATAAACTATGGGAGAGTCAGATTCTCCTTGAAATCTCTTGATTGAGATTTGTATTATGCAAGATACTAACTTATAATCTCATGATCTAAGTTTCCTCCATCTCCATGCCTTTTATCTTCTTTCTCAAAAGAAAAGGGCATAGTATATTTCTTTGGAGCTCTATGAAATACTGGTTCTTTCTTCTGTTGATAGGAAGTACATGGACCTTCCTCATCTTGAAACCCTATTATGGTTTCATTGCTTTTCTCCATTCTTCTTTGCTTGACCTCCTTGGAGAGTTTCTTCATAGATATGAAAATATATGAGAAAAATCTCATTCCTTCCATCTTTGAAGGTCTCTTTTATTCTTCTTATAGCATATTGGATGAAACTCACAGGTTGAGCCAAGATTATGCGCTGATACCACTGTAATATTCCCAAATGGGAAAAGAAGCAATATAGCTCACAATAATGGAAATAGTAGTAAATTTTAACAAATTACATATGAGACAAATGACAGATCCATGGTATTATGTATAACAGCAATAAATAAGTACAAGATCTCAGGAATCAAGTCCCTCAAGATAGGAAAAAGAAGCCTCTAATGCCCAAAAGAACCCAAAACATGTAATACACTGCTACAAAAAATACTGAAGCAAGAACAATGCAATTTTAATGGCTAATACTATAGCTAGGAAGTGTAAATAAATGGATCTAATTATACCATACTCATACAAGGCAAAAAATGGAGATATATGCTCCCATACACATCCCTAGATAACCCAGGAAGGGTTTCCGAAAATACACAAAATACAAATGGTGAATCTAAAGCCCTAGGGATGAAGAATCACTACAACTGAAGCACATATAGGAGGTGGCTCAAACTTATGTAGATCTGAATGTCACTCTTCCAATAGACTCACTCAATGAAGGTTTGATCCCTTCAATGAAGATCTAGCCTCCCAAATATGGCATTGAACCCTACTTTGGATCTGCTCCATAAAATAACGCAGTTAAGGAGTAATATTGCACTGTAGGAGATGATGTTGCCTTTTTCTGAAAGCACAAGGACCTTCCTTACGGATTTCCCAATGGAAAGAAAGCTTCCTCCACTGAAGAAAAGCTCAGAAATTTCCCAAAGAAACCCTCCACTGCTGCACCTTGCAACTCAACACATATCTAAACAGAATCTTTGTTGTAGAATAAAGCTGTAGCTTGGAAAAATTCTAGAATGTGGAAATAGTGCTCAAGAAATTCTCTTGAGTAGGCACTCGAAGTCCCTCGAGGATGAAGGTGGGATTCCCGCTCAGGAACAACCTTGTGCTAAACACCACTGCAATCTTAGCTAAACATTTGAAGAGAGATACAAGTCATAATAGACCATAATCAAATAATAATAAAAAGCGTACCTTCTATGGATGCCATCCCATTCCTTATATGCTTGGTGAGCTTCCTCACCTTGGGCCCCACTCATTAAAGCCACTACTTCCACACATGGAGTCTCCCTCCAAAACTGTGTTGTCCCATATTGAATGTCCACTCCTCCATACCAGTGCTATTGATTTGGTCAAATTGACCCAGTCTACATGCTCAAACCCCTTTCCACACACAAGGGTGATTAATCAACCTACCAAGAAGATCTCCATTCACATTTGGAGTGATTTATTTCTACTAAGGATATTTATGGGTCTCCATACCCTCTTATTCTTCTAACTAAGAAGCAAAATAAAAAATTAATATTCCAATTAGTTGTATGCTAATTTAGGAATATTACATGATGGTTGATAGGTGGTTATGAGGTTGTTGAAGTTCATGATTAATGAAGACATATGGTTATTAAAGAACCAAATTCATGAGGAGACAAATGTGCAAAAAAAGGTGCAGCATATCAGCATACTCAGCATTTCAGTCCAAAATGACTTCTCTTCTTTCATCTACATATGTCCTTTCAATTAGATTTCAATAGGATATAGCTTTAATTTCCTGTCACACCTATGTAATGTTAGGAATAGTGGTTCCTTCTTTTTAGGAGAGATGGAGTTGGTGCCTGTCTATATATATACCATTTGTAAATACCATTTAAGGGTTGGATGTTGGTCTACCTTAAGACTTAATATAATAAATAAAACTCCTTTTTGAACTTCATGCTGGAGTATTTTGTGATTCAAGGACTATCTAATGTATGGTGTGTTCCTCTCATTATTTATTTCTTCTGATTTATGAGTTGCAGAAACTATTAAGGTGTGAGTAAGAAACTGTTAGAGGATCTAATAGTTAATTATATGTTTTTTAGTTTACTGCAAATCATATAAATGTTATGTAGAACATGCTAGTGAATTTTTCATGAAATATTATATGAAATAATTTATGCATGTAATCTACTTTCTGAATGTTGTTTACTTTACATAAAATAGAGTTTGTGTAAAGAGTTATCCTTGTAGCTATGTGACTGATTTAGGATATGCATATTTCTTAGAGTAAGTACCAACTATCTATCTCCTTTCATTTGTTACAATCGGCTCCCTATACTACCAATTTACCCATACAATTTATACTTGTCACAACTTGCCAAATGCATGAAAGTCTTAAAGAATAAAAATAATTTCAAACTCTTTGAGAATCCATCCCACCACTCAAAACCTCTAAATTTCAAATGAACTATGATGTGTAAGGCTTACTCCTTTTGTATTCAAGGAGTGACTCCTTGTGCTAACAATTTACAACAAGCATGCCACCTTTTTAAAGCTTGAGGGATGTAAAGAACAAATGTTGGCAACCTAGAAATGGTGCATGAATTTGTGTACAAAATAGGTGGTCACTTGTGAAGATGAGGCTCGAGACAACTGCCTAAAAAGATGGATGTTATCATCATCAGATATCAAAATCCGAGAACCTTTTGGGGCTTATACTTTTGCACGGGTATTATAAAGGCTGCCATGTTATGTTTCCTATACATACACTTGTGCGGTTTGGTGGATGGGTTTGAGGTTCTAGTTTCCCATTATCTAGCTGCCAGCGGAAGAAATTCCCCATGACAGATGGGTATAAACCTCCAGGAATAGAAATGGCTAGGAAATACGATCTTACTGAGCTTCACGCTCATCACCACCGCTCTAACCCAGACTTGCATAGGTGATGAGCTACATGAGGACATTCAGAAAGACTAGTTGGGAGGAGATGTTGGGAGCTAAAATTGCACATATTTACCTACCTTTTTATCCTATTTCCCTTCCTCATTCGTATCATTAACAATAAATTTATGTCCTAAAGCACACAAGTATACCTCTTGTGATGTATTTATGGATTAATTAGTCAATGAAGCATAGTCATGGGGATTACTACCAAATTGGCTTACTAATTTCATTATTATTACAGATTTGGAGTTTAGATGACCAAGTCCATAATTTTGGGGAAAGCCATTGAGCTAGTAGCACTATCTTGGGAAAACGCTGCAACGGTGGAACAACTTCAGATCCATTCCTCTACTATCTTTTGCATTCAGTTTTGTTTATCATAACCACTATGTAAATGTAGGAAAAAACTGTCGTAATTTCATGAAATGTTAATGTAATAATTTGTATAAGAGAGGTTACAGAGTTGTGGAGCAGTGGTTAGCTTATGAGAGAATTGAGAATCTGTAACAATAATTTTTTCTATTTAATGCAATTCATCTTTCGAATCTTTTCTTGAGTCTGTGATTATATCACAGCCCTGATCAAGGAGTTGGGCCCACTCTCGTGAATAGGTGTTTTTGGCTTAATGTGTGTGATCAGTTTCCTTTACTGAATCATATCTTTCCTTTATTTTTGCGACAATTTAATGTGATTGTTGTGAATCTAGTCGCTATTTTACAATTGATTGTTGTTATCATTTCATTGTTGTTACAGTGGTTTGTTGTTTTTCATAGTCTATTGAATTCATGGTTGATACAGAATTGTGTAATTGCCATCTTCATATATTTTTCATGTTAGCCTTGCAATAACCAAACACATCCTGAATTGATAATTAATGTGGGAAAAGTTTGAATAATATCATTGACACATGAACACCAACAATATGCACAACAACGACACATATAATGTATGACTGCATCGGACACAAATGAAGGAGACAGTTCAACAAAGGAAGAAACATTACAGCATGGGGAACAAAGTGGAAAGGATAAGGAGAAGGATGAGGAAGAGGAAGAGTAGGAGGAGCAGCATGAAAAGGAACCTCTTGGACGGTATGAGCATAAAAAAGATCTGAAAAAGATAGGGACAGACCCTTATGTCACAGAATATAGGAAGACATGTGCCAAATATGGAAATAAACCCAAGAAGAAGCAAAAGGTAGATAAATCAAAGGGCATAATGTCGTTTTTCCTCAATAAGGGGGACTTGGATCAAATTCGTGACAAAGTATAGGAAGCTATGACAAAGTCATGGAACATGATAGAGTATTGATATGATGCACTTCTATTGGGTGCTGAGGAGAAGATTGCAAAGTTAAAGGTACTATCATAGAAAACCATACAAATAACACAAACAAATGAAATACTGTGAGAAGAAAGATTAATACAGCCCACACTCGGGGCGCGGTTAATGCAAAAACATGTCAGAGCCTTACAGTTCGACTCCACTGAAGTAAAGAAACAAGAGAAGGGATGGAAGTATGTTAACATGAACATCACAACGCTTTCATTGTAGAGATTCCATGAGATACATCAAGGAATAATATATGAGTTGAAGCCATGAGAACAACTCACGGCCAAATTGAACATTCAGGTAGAACAAGAGTGAGCTTTGTTGAGGCAGCAACTCAACCAAGCTACTGTGGAGAAGTATGGGGAAATGAAAAAACAACAAAATTTAAGAGAGGTGGTCAAAGACACATGTCGAGAAGTTCCATAAATTGATGCTCGCGAAGAGGAATCAGTAGAAGACAAGGTCGCGAAGCTCAACCTTGTAGTGAAGGAATCTAAGAAGAATATCGCAAATGTATAATTTGAGGATGAGATAAATATCGGTGAGATATAGATGAAGCTACAACCAACTGCACCAATAGATGTAAGTGAGAAGAGGGATACCAACCTAAAGACTGTAGTGGTGGGTATCTTCGCATTAGTGGCAGATTGTCGCAGATTTTTGGATGAGGCTCTACATATTTGGACTTCACTGCAGGAAGATCCAAATGTGTAGAATCTAGAAGAAGACATTAAATGTAAAAAGAAGTAGTTGGAGGAGATTCAGGCAGCTAAAAAGAGCTTACCTATCTTGCAGAGGCTCACCAAGATAAGTGAGGGAAATTCCCTCCAAAAGAAGCTAGAAGAGGTGAGAAGGGAAGAATGAACCTTGTAAAAAAGGACTCAACCATGGCAGGATGAGGTGTTGCAACTATCTGAGGAATTGAATGGGAAGCTTCAATAGCTTTGACAGAAATAAGAGTCAGTATTGTTGAGGATTACACGGCCAGCGAAAAAACAAATTTTTGAAGAAGTGCATAGTGAGGAAAAGCAGGTGTAGGTATTTTTCAACAATTCAACAAGGCCTAGGATATCATAGAAGCCAAAATAAGAGGAAAAGAAGGTTGTAGTTATTTTGCAGCAATTCAAGAAGGCCTAGGAAATAATAGAAGCCAAAATAAGAGGCAAAGCAGCTGAATGAATCAGGATGAGTTACATGTGAGTGTTGGGGGCTTGTTGGGTGCAACACAACTTGGCCTAGAGTTTGGCTAAGACTATGAATTTTGAGGAGCAGACCATAAAGTAGACCATGCAGAAGAGAACGAGGTGGACCGCGTAGTGGATCATGATAAATATACCATGCAGTATCATAGGGGCTTTGGGGTGATAACACACTATTTTGTAATGGGTTTTGGGTCATCGATGCTTATTTTAGAGAGTCCATGGTATTTTGACCATGGTATTTTTTTGATGTAATCTGATGATATAATGGTATATAAAGGTTTGAAATATTGTGTTTAGATATCATTGGATGATATGATTGATTTTTAAGGGCAAGTCTTTGTAGTCTATATTCTGTAGTGAAGGGACGACTCTGCAGCTGAGTGTGCAGAGACCTTGGAAGAGTCTGTAGCTTAGTGCACAGGTCAAAGAACTAATTGTATTCAATGATTCATAGTAATAAATAAATAGTTTTTTGGATAGTATTCTAGTGTTCTTATGTGTTTTTTGTATATTTTTTCTTAATATTTTTTGTTGAAAAGTAGTTATTACAATTTCATGTTATGACAATGCATTAATGGTTTATGGGCTTATATGGCATGTTTCTGTGATTTATATGAATGTGGTGAAGTAATTTATAAGTGTTAAGAGTAAGAAAACATAAAAATACCACATCTCCTCGTCCCTCAAGGCTGCAGAAACCTGGTTCTGCATCCACCCATAGTTACTTCGGGTGAGACTACGATCAACTTGCAGGTTGTTTCCGAAAAGGACAATGATCAGGGGTTTTTTCGGTGCATAGTAAGATCGAACCTGGGTTAGCCCAAATCAACCCAACACAATCCTGCACCACCTCCTGACCCTATTCCTTTGGATTTAGATGTCCCAGTTTCGAAAAGATTCAACTTACAAACTGAGATAAATAAGCTTAGGATCAGTATGCCACTCACTACGGTGGAAAATCTCCCAAAATATAATCAGGAAATTGAATCCTTTATTAAAGGCTCCCGTTAGTCTCTGTAGGAAAAAAATTAACTGATTTTATCAATGTCCAAGATGATGCTCAGAATATTTCCCTTTTCCTCACTGTTGGGAGTGGGTCCCCTACGGTCAAGTTTTTGGGTACAATTTTGGTTAAACTTTATCAATACATGCTATGTGCAGAAGTCAAGGGGATTTGGGGCTTGTAAAATCACCTTAATGATTGTAATGGGTGAAAAGGGAAACCATGAGTCTCAAACCATGGCTTGAGACCATGAAATTTGCACGTCTGAGTCATATAAATATGTAAGAATTAAGTCGAGTAAGGATATGTTATGTTTTTCTGATGATGAATGTTTTGATCTATGTTTTGGGCAAGGCTGTGATTTCCCTGGGAAAAAAGGCTCCCACTAGATGTGTGCGCAGAGACCTGAGTTCCAAGATGTGTCCAAGGACCCTGCTGTTGTGTGCACATGTAGAAAGGATTATATTGAATTACAGATCTAATAATAAAGAAGAGACTTGGCGAACTGTGTTCCATTGTTATTTCTATATTTATGCATGAATGTTGGTTTAATTATCTATTGATTACTGCAAGTCATAGATCTATATTTTTTCATGGTTGAATGTTTATTTATATAATTTAAGTATATATATTTGTATTTGTGCAAGGGTTGCATCTGTGTTAAATATTTTACTGAAGACCTATCTACGTGATTGCGCAAGTGATATTTCTAATCTGATAAGATAGATCTGACAGTAGTATATTGATCTATTTTATGCATATATGTTAAGGGTTTTATCTGCAATTAGATACGAGTTTCTGTGAAGTCTCACTAAGTGATAATAATTAGATCTAATAAGTAGGGTTAAGGTCCACATCATACATTTCCTCAGAGTGTGGAAACCTAGTTCCAACACCCCCCCATACTGCTTTGGGTGAGACTTTGGTTTGCACAAGAAGATCACTGCCAAAAGGGCCAATAGTTTGAGGGCTTTTTTGGTTGTGCAGAACACTCTGAACCAGGATCATGACTCCTCAAGCCAACAAATGGTTCTATTTCCAAGACCGGGATTTATTTGAGGGAAGTTTGATGTAGCATATGATGAAGAATGAACTATAATATTGGTTGGATAAGAATTTTTGCAAATTTGAAATCCAATAAAACTGAAACCCTAATTTGTTTGCTAAAGATTGGGTGAAAACATATATCTATACAGAGATCCAAAAAAATTTCTTTGCTTCCTTTGCAACAAACTTATAGGAGTGGTTATCTCGACTTCCTGAGTTTCAAACCTATGCAAGGGTTGACATGATCACATGGTAGACTCCTGAGCTAGTTCAGAAGTTGGAGAAATATAGCAACAAAATTACCTACATTGTACATTATTGGATTGATTGCATTCTGAGTGGATTTGTGACTGAATTTTCTATTGATAGATGTGTGTCATATTCTGAAGCTGAAAGGTGTTTTTTCAAAGGCCCTAGAGGTAAGTTTCCATGCTCATTGAAATTAGGGATTAAAATTCTTTTATGTGAAAAGGGTACTCTATGCAACCACATTGAGTGAACGTCCCGAAGAGCCCTATCTAACTCCACACGTAGAGGCCCTGGTAGTTCTACGAGCAATGGGAAAGCTTACAAAGTAGAACTAGAAGAATATTTTGTATACAACCCCCTCAAAGGTAAATATGATAGCGACGAGGAGTCTGAAACAAGCATATCTGGTGAATCTACGCACTCAGAAGAAGAGAACTTGATCATAGTTCAGACCCCATCCACTCCTATTCCAAATTCATCTCACACTAACAATTCATCCACTCCACCTCCACCTCCACCACCAGAAGTCGATATGGCTACTTTGAGGGGTGCTGGAAATGAAGATGTTGACCAATTTTGGTTCGTTGGAGAGTTTGTGTGGATAGCATAGCCAATAAATAACGATAATTTTAAAAACACACAGCTTGCTACTGCGTTTCAATAACATGCATTAGATTGGTACATGAGGTATGTAGAAACAAACCCTAATGCAACAATTGATGAGCTTAAAGCCGCATTAAAGGAGAAATTAAAAATCCAAAATCATATTCTCAATTCGTGACTGAATTAAAGGATATCCACAAAGAATTGAATGAATTTGTATCGGAGGCATATCAACGGTTGAAGTGCACTATTAGGGATGGAAGATTTACTATCGATGACACGCAACACAAAGAATGGTTCATTTCCATGTTGCTACCACATCTGCGCCATTCCTTAAACTAGTAGAAGATTGCGACACAGGCTGAATATGTGGAGATCTCCATGAATTTAGAAGCCTTACCTATACCATATACACAGGTTGGGGCTTAGAAAATCCAAATCCAGATAGCTGCATTACACTTAGAGATACAAAATTTGTGAAAATAGAAAGAAAAGTATGTGTGTGTTGGAGTATGGTGCATACGTTGTAAAGTTGAAGGGCATCACAAGGATCAGTGTCTGGTATATAATAACTATCTAGGAGCTAGGAGACCAAGTTTGATTAAGAGTGCGACAAGGCCTAGTGAAGTTCCCACACTATGGTGCACGATTTTTCAAGAAATTGGATTGCACACGAGAAAATTCTACCCTAGGATTGGTAAATATGTTTCAGAGCTCAAGCAACCTTACTGCACATTTTTTTTATCTATGGGACATGGCGAGAAGTATTGTCGCAAATTTAATCTAATGATTGAGAAGGTTTCTTCCTATAGGATTCACGCTAAGGGTTGAGGGAAAGATTCACCTGCATCTTCTTATGGGCGCAGTGGATTTCAAGGAAAAGGACGAGGAAGAGGAGGAGGGGCTGGTCGGGGAAAATGCTAGCTTATTTGCTATAATTGTGGGGATGTTGGCCATTATGCATGCGAATTCTTGAACAAATGCAACAATATTACAGGAATTGTAGATATTTTGATCATTTTATTGAAGATTTCCCTGTGTTATTTACAAAAATGCAGGAAAATAAAACACATACACCCACGCAGAACATTCAAATGATGAGAGTAGAACTGCGCGGTGAATAATCTAGCATGAACATTGTGACCAGAAGTGGTGCAAAAACCAGTGAAGATAAAGAAAAAGGTAAGAGACCCACCACTGATGTTTGGGTCCGGAAAGCTCTAGAGAAAAATGAGGGGTTTATCTTATAGAGGGAAAAGGAAACCTTTGTTGAAGCAATGAAGTACTTCACGGGTCCTGGCACAACAACCTCTAAAGTACCAAGCAAGCCTACCATAAATATTTTCAAGGGGCTGAGCCTACCAAGCTGAAACCATTTTTGCAGGCCTGTATCAAGCCTATGCACAATAAGAAGACAATTTAGAATATTCAAGCTTTGATTGATATTTTCACTGAGAAAGAGCAGCCTCAGATGGAGCAAAGGGTTGTCGATAAAATTTATAGGACCAAATGAAGAACTGGCTAGGAAATGCACTTGACTACTCAGATAGGTGAGTTTGAAATGGATCAGTTTATTTTCTATCTCGGCTCTGATGAAAATGTACTACCAAAGTAGACATGGCAGAGAATGGGAGAACCTAATCTGGAGTGGTCCACTATTCAGTTGCGCAAGGAAAATTAGCAGAAGATTATAACAATGGGTAGACTCTCTATGGTGGTAGTTGACATTGACAGAGTTAAGGAATTGGTTGAATTTTAAGTTATTCAAATTGTTGATGATACAGATCTTTACCCTGCGCTATTAGGTTTGGATTGGGCTATTGATGTATATGTTATCATAAACCTCAAGCAAATAAGTATGGTGTTTGAAAATAATGGAACCAGGGTCCCGGTCCATCTAGACCCTACAGAGGGAGAAATATACACAGAATTGGTGCGTGCATAAGAGGATGTTGATCATATCTGCACGCTGACTGCGAGGGATGAGGATTGGATCAATCCTACAGTAGATGGTAGGCATTCATGGGAGAGGGATATTTCATTCCAATAAAACTTAGATGAGGAGTTGGAGAGTTGGAAGAATTGTTTGCATGAAGTCTCTACACTGCGCTGCAACCAATTAACTAGATCTCTATGATGTATATCCTCTAAGGTTCATGAATTACCATAATATGATGGTTTAGGCAGTGCAAATTAATTTTTAGAAGAAATTAAAAAGTTTTTCCAGAGGCACAACGATTCCATGTGCTTGATCTAATTCTTCACTCAACCCCAGCACACTGGTGGGAGGCACACAAGGAAAATTTTGTTGATTGGGAATAATGTACCCACATGATGCGACTGTGATTCAGACACCCCAATACTCGATTGGAAGGAACCTATATAGGCAAAGAGGATCCATGCATTCATTTAGCCAAGTTTACTATAGCTTGGGGAGAAGAGATGAAGCCAATATGGGTGCATACATTCATTCATACTTTAAGTAGGATACCCATGAATTGGTATCTGGAAATTGGGCCGCGATGTGGCATGAAAAAATGGGATGCGCTAATGGAAAGCTTCAATTTCACTTTCAGTTTTGAGAGCAGACTCCAATGCATCAATACTGCATTACACATGATTCAAGATGTGGTATTTGACATGCTAGATAAATTAGAATAACAGGACTTACTAGCATGGGATGCACAGATGAAGGATATATTTCAATGTCGGAATGTGACAATTAAAGATAATGATGAGGACCCAAGAAACATCAATATCATTGAGTCTGAAGGTCAGCGCACATTCGTTGGGCTTCAGGTTGAATTTACAGATGTAACAGGACCTATGAAGATTAACAAAGTCAATATTGGAACATAAGAACAACCTAATATTGCAAAAATAGGGGATTATTGCGATGAAGATACATTGGCTAAGGTTGCAGAGCTTCTCACTGATTATCAGGACTTGTTTCCCACAAGATTTTAGATTTAAAAGTGATTATTGGGGACCTTGGTGTGATGAAGATCACTCTGAAACTAGATGCCATGCCTGTCAAGCAGCACCCTTACCGGTTGAATGCCAAGTATAAGCAGAAGGTCAAGGAGGAGTTGGAGAAAATTGTTGTTGTAGGGATCATTAAACCAGTAGAAGAATCAGAATGGGTAAGCCCCATGGTGGTCCAAGAAAAGAAAACCAAAGGAGAAATCAAGATTTGTGTGGATCTGTGTAAGTTGAATGATGCATGTGTGCATGACCATTTTCCAATGCCATTTTCTGATGAATTATTGGACAATGTGGATGGGCAGAAGGCCTACTCATTAACTAATGGATTTTATGGATACCACGAGATAAGAATCAGATGTCAAGACAAAAGTAAGACAACCTTTGCGATGGAATGGGGATCATTCCAATACATAGTAATGCAATTCGGTATGAAGAATGCACCAAAGATATTCTCGCACGTGGTGGTAGCTGCTTTAAGGAGTATATACATAAGTTATTAGAAGTACATTTTGATGATTGGACTGTATTTGGCTTATTGAAGAAGCATGTTTCAAGCCTGCACTTGACGTCGGATGCTTGTTGGAAGTATAAGATCTCGTTGAATCTGAAGAAGTGTATATTTTGTGTCCCTTTCAGGATTTTGTTGGGTCATATTTTCTGTCAACAAGGATTGATGGTCGATCCAGCTAAGATTGTTTTTATTTTCAACCTAGAGGCTCCAACGAATGTGAAGCAGTTGCGCTCAATCCTAGGGAATACTTTCTATTATAAGAAATTTATTCAAGGCTACACACTGATTACTATGCCAATGGAGAAGTTGCTAAAGAAGGACACCTCTTTTTTCTAGTGCAATGACTTCCAGAAGAGATTAGATATGATTAAGGAGAAAATGGTGATTGTGCCTATGTTGGTATTCCCGGATTGGACAAAGGAATTCCATGTGCATGTTGATGCTTCATGTATCACATTAGGATTTATATTAGCGCATCCAGGAGATGGAGATATCGATCACCCAATTTCATTTACGAGTATAAAATTGTCAAGTGCTAAGTGTAATTACTCGACAACGGAGACAAAAGGGTTAGATATGGTTTTTGCACTAAAAATGTTCCATCATTATTTGTTGGGAGGTCATTTTAAGTTGTTGAGTGATCAATCTTCTTTGAAGTACCTCGTCAAGAAGACTATGTTGCGGGGGGAGATCTATAGATGGCCCTTATTTTTTCAATATTATGATTTTGAGGTGATTGTAAAGCCAAGAATATTGAATGCGGGTCCAGATCATTTTTCATGCATTGAAAGTGGAGATGAAAAAACTAATTTGGAGGAAGGATTACTAGATGTGAATTTGTTTTCCCTTAAATCAATTGATGACCACTTCGTAGATATCACCCATGTCCTGAAAACTAGAAGTGTGACTACGAAGTGTATGGTTAAGTAAATGAAATATTTGGTCTCGCATACAACATAATTTACTTTGATTTCTGCCCAGTTATATAAGATGGGAGTTGATGAGGTATTGTTGTGGAGGTAAATCCCCTCTGCGGATAGAGGCGATCCCTACTAGCCCAGACCGGGTCTAGCAATAATCATTCATGCTATAGTGCAAGTTCCTAATTGCAATAAACTGACTAGCGATGAAGGCTTACCTGGAATCCAACGCTGTTGCTTGTAGAAGAGGTGGCGCTCCCGTTCCTTAGCTCTGGCAGATCACGATCCCCATGATCTCCGTGATAGGACACCTGCACATGCGAGAAACAAAACAAACGCAAGCGTAAAACCCAGTAGATGCAACTATATTTCAGTCAGAAAGGACATAACTCATAATCATAAATAACAACAAGAGTGGAACCATAACCAATAGTCGTTCATTAATAATCAATCAAAGGAAAATTACAACCATAGTTCTGACGCTGAATTCTCCTTCGGCGGGTCACCAGCACAACACATCTCGAAAAGCCTGTCAGGGATGGGAAAAACCTCTCTCTTCGGATCTTGACGATGGTCTCCTTGCTTGGTATTAGCCTTAAGGGAATTATGGAGGCTCTTGCAGCATAAGGCTCTTGGAAATTTGGGAACTTGAAGGCTAGCTTGCAATGGAGATGGGCAAGCTTTTATAGATGGAGGAAGGAGAGTTGGGATCCCTATAATCGGGGGATTGGCCCTATCCTCAAGGAAGCTTCCATGAGAGGTGGAAAACCACTTCCTCTCTATGGAAACCCGTAGCCAAACCTCCCAACTCAAGACAGATATCAGTTCCTGGATCAGTTAGGACGAAACTTCCGCCATTTATTTTTAAAAAACATTCCTTAAATTGGCTGGCGCGAGTGCAACTCTGGGACAGAGCACCAACTGGCGCGGCCTCTTTGAAGTATTTTCCCCATTGGCACGGGTACTGAATTTCCTACTCGCGCCAATGCAAAAAGGGCCATTTTTAGGGTTTTTCACAAGGAGATGTCTTCAGGGCAATGAAAGCTCTTGTTTAGAGGGATGTCATGAAAGTAGCTTCAAGCCATGTCACTGCTCACAGGTCACGGAATGAGCCCTCCAATGTGTGGGACGGGGATTACAGGGACGGTGACAAATTGCTGTGTAACAGATGCCCCCTAAAGTATGAGGCCCGAACGAGAGAGAGGGGTGAAATGCTTTACGAGAACGTGTCCAACTGAAAACATCGCCGTCGGAAAACCTGCGTGAAGAATTAAAACTAATGTCTCAAATACATGATATATATGTGGTATGGGCGCATCCATCCATAACATAGTATACAATAATCCAGATCCAAGGCATGGATGCAGCCATCTAGTGAGGATCGATAAATAGACTCAGGTATGATTGCAGCCATCCAATCAGTGAGTCATGTAACTAATCATGATAATCCACAAAATCATAGCCTGGATCGTAACAAACAGGAATCCAGGGTCTTGCGCTCCATCTCGACCTGAAAAAAGTACAATTTCAAGCATGTGAATATGTGAGCTGAAGCCGAACATGCAAGAACATTGTCTGATTACCAGCCAATGATGAAAGCTGTTAACAGATGCGAGAGGTACCACCATTAATGCCAATGGTCCTCAAGGTACTACAGGTACAATCTACGACATGTGAACAATGAGCTGACGTCGAATGTGAATAACCTGCAATGAAAACCTCACGTCGAATGTGAAGAACCTGCCATTGAGGCCTGCAGGCTCCAAGGTACAAGAAGGGAGTCTCTAGATCAGCTTCCTGGATAATGAGCTGAAGTCGACAGGAAGTGGCCTTGATCAAAGGTGGGCCATAGTGTTTCCCACATCATCGATGCGAGACAGAGGAACATAATGTCTTTGTGAGTCAGAATCAGATGAGAATCAGAGGAAGGTTGAAATCTGCAGAGGTCAACTTCTCTTGAACATATTGATGGCACGACAGTGGATTTTTGCAGTATTTGACATCAAAAGATCAGAGGTCATGGTGACGAGGCAAAGAGTAGATGAGAGGTCAAAAGGGATTATCCAAACCCATGGAGACAAGTGAAAAACGAGATGAGATGTCCCCAGCTCGACAAGAATGCAGACAAGTGCCATGTTCAAGAGCGACATACTGCCGACATGACAATGATCCTGGTTCCATTTTTCCTCACCATCTCGGTGAGTACCTCTTTATTTTTACACAAGCTTGAAGAGGATACCATATGCTTGTCATATAAGTCTGTCCTTCGGATGAACCCATCCTAGTACATTTAACGAGCCCTAGGAAGGAGAAACTCAGACATCGTCATTACAACTGAATCCAACGTCATCAGGGTTTAACGAGTCTAAGAAAGGGATAACTCGACGTCTTTTCATGTTTAGAGAGTTTGAAAAGACAGCAGAAAAGTGAACTCCATAGCTCCCTTTTCGTAAATAGTTCCTCAGATCCGAAAAGGTAGAAAACGATACCTAAGAAAACCTCCTAGTCGCGATAGGCTAGGGTATTCCTTTTTCGTAAATAATCTATCCCAGCCCGAAAAAGGGGTAAACATATACTGGGTAGATGTCATTTCGCAGCCACTTTAACAAGATCAAAACGACAAGGGACTCGGCAATCTTTTCATGTTTAGAGAGTCAGAAAAGAGATGAAAGTTGACTCCTCCTGGAGGAACGAGTGGTATAAAGGGAAGCAACTGGTTCCAGTAATGATGGAACTACTCAAAACAAGTGAAGGTTAATAGGCTGGATAATAAGACCACTCATCGCAGCAGTTCCTCAGGAATGGGTAAAACAACCAAGTGAAGGCATGTGATCAGCCAAGCAAATAGTGACGATGGAGTGAGAAAACCAAGGCTCATCTGGCAAAACCAGGCTGATAAAATTGCAATCACAAGAGGTAAAATATGAATGGTTTCATTTTTACACAAGCTTGAAATCAAGAAACTCTGCTTGAAGTTGGTTTCATTTTTACACAAGCTTGAAACAAAGATAAACTATGCTTGAAACCGGTTTCATTTTTACACAAGCTTGAAACGGAAATAACCTATGCTTGAAAAAGTAAGCATGTCCCTCAGCATGGTGACTCAATTCAAGGTATATGCCCCCCAAGCTTCAGTCCATATGAAAGTCAGATGGAGTGAAGGTTCAAGTTACGAGAAGGTTCAAGGTTTTTTCCGTTTCAAGCTTGTGTAAAAATGAAACCGGTTTCAAGCATAGTTTATCTTTGTTTCAAGCTTGTGTAAAATTGAAACCAACTTCAAGCAGAGTTTCCTGATTTCAAGCTTCTGTAAAAATGAAACCATTCCTATTTTACCTCCCGTGATTGCCATTTTATCATCCTGTTTTTGCCAGATGAGCCTTGGTTTTCTCACTCCATCTTCACTATCTGCTTGGCCGATCACATGCCTTCACTTGGTTGTTTTACCTATTCCTAAGGAACCGCTGCGATGAGTGGTCTTATTAGCCAGCCTCTTAACCTTCACTTGTTTTGAGTAGTTCCATCATTACCGGAACCAGTTGTTTCCCTTTATACCACTCGTTCCTCCAGGAGGAGTCAACTTTCAGCTCTTTTCTGACTCTCTAAACATGAAAATATTGCCGAGTCCCTTGTTGTTTCGATCTCATTAAAGTGGCCACGAAATGAAATCTACCCAGTATACGTTTACCCCTTTTTCAGGCTGGGATAGATTATTTACGAAAAAAGAATACCCTAGCCTATCGCAACTAGGAGGTTTTCTCACGTATCGTTTTCTACCTTTTCAGATCTAAGGAAATATTTACGAAAAGGGACCTATGGAGTTCACTTTTCCGCTATCTTTTCAAACTCTCTAAAGATGAAAAGACGCTGAGTTCTCCCTTTTTCAGACTCGTTAAACCCTGATGACATTGGATTCAGTCGTAATGAAGATGTCAGAGTTTCTCATTCCTAGGGCTCGTTAAATGTACTAGGATGGGTTCGTCCGAAGGACGGACTTATATGACAAGCATATGGTATCCTCTTCAAGCTTGTGTAAAAATAAAGAGGTACTCACCGAGATGGCGAGGAAAAATGGAACTAGGATCATTGTCGTGTCGGCAGTATGTCGCTCTTGAACATGGCACTTGTCTGCATTCGTGTCGGGCTGGGGAAATCTCATCTCGTTTTTCACTTGCCTCTGTGGGTTTGGATAATCCATTTTGACCTCTCATCTGCTCTTTTCCTCGTCATCATGACCTCTAATCTTTTGATGTCAAATACTGACAAATCCACTGTCGTGCCGTCAATATGTTCAAGAGAATTGACCTCTGCAGATTTCAACCTTCCTCTGATTCTCATCTGATTCTGATTCACAAAGAAATTATGTTCCTGTCTCGCGTCGATGATGTGGGAAACACTATGGCCCACCTTCGATCAAGGTCACTTCCTGTTGACTTTAGCTCATTATCCAGGAAGTTGATCTAGAGACTCCGTTCTAGTACCTTGGAGCCTGCATGCCTCAATGGCAGGTTCTTCGCATTCGACGTGAGGTTTTCATCATTGGCATCCGATCGAGTGATTATGCAAGTGTTCGACATCAGCTCGTTTTTCACATGCTGTAGATTGTACCTGTAGTACCTTGAGGACCATTGGCATTAATGGTGGTACCTCTCGCATCTGTTAATAGCTTTCATCATTGGCTGGTAATCAGACGATGTTCTTGCATGTTCGACTTCAACTCACATATTCGCATGCTTGAACTTGTACTTTGTTCGGGTCGAGATGGAGCGCAAGACCCTGGATTCCTGTTTGTTACGATCCACGATGCGATTTTGCGGATTATCATGATTAGTTACATGACTCAGCGATTGGATCGTTGTGATCATACTGATCTGTGTCGATCTCTTGATGGGTACGTCCATGCCTTGGATACGGATTATTGTATACTACGTTATGGATCATTTGCGCCATACCACATATATATCATGTATTTGAGATATCAGTTGTACTCCTCTACGTAGGTTTTCTGACGACGGTGTTTTCAGTTGGACATGTTCTCGTAAAGCATTTCACCCTTCTCTCTGTTTCGGGCCTCATGCTTTAGGGGGCATCTGTTACACAAAAATTTGTCACCGTCACTATAATCCCCCGTCCCGCGCATTGGAGGGCTCATTCCGTGACCTGTGAGCAGTGACATGACCTGAAAACACTTTCATGACGTCTCTATAGTGAAACTTTCATTGCCCACTGAACATCTCCTTGTGAAAAACCCTAAAAATAGCACTTTTTGTTAAGCGCAGTAGGCGGTCGATACCGCGCCATGGGAAATGCGCTCAGAAACCATGCCTGGCTCTATCCCGAGTGCACTCGCGCCATCCCGAACCCCAGGAATTTTTAAAAAATCAATGGTGGAAGTTCGTCCCAGTGACTATGCCCAAAGTGGGAGGTTCCCCCTTCTGGTTTCAGAGAGTGGTGACATGCCACACACATCGGCTTCCTTGAGGATAAAATTGTCACACGGTGCGTCCCCAACAGCTCTTCCTCCAAGATCCTGGCCCCGCCTCCGTGCAAGCTGAGTCTTCCTTGTTCCCAAGCCTCCAAGCCCCCACAGCACAAGCCTCCATGGTAGCCATAGTTCTAACGCTGAATTCTCCTTCGGTGGGTCGCCAGTAGAACACGTCTCAAAAATCCTATCAAGGATGGGACAAACCTCTCTCTTCGGATCTTGACGATAGTCTCCTTGCTTGAAATTGGCCTTAAGGGAATTATGGAGGCTCTTGCAGCATAAGGCTCTTGGAAATTTGGGAACTTGAAGACTAGCTTGCAATGGAGATGGGCAAGCTTTTATAGAAGGAGGAAGGAGAGTTGGGATCCCTATAATTGTTGGGTATGTGCTATATTCTTTCCACGACTAAAATTTTTGGTCCTTAATTTTCGGTGGGTAGTCCGCGTCCATGGTTTTGTGCATCGTTTTGCACATGGTTTTGGGGTACGATGGTTTTCGGCCCCTGGTATTTTTTTTGTAGATCTGGTCAAGGGAACTACGGTTATGTTCTAATCTAGGGTTTATGGATTGGGGTTTATGTATGATTCGGCATGTATATATATGTGTTGTAACACTTAAAGGAATATAATGAAAAATCAAGCTGGTTGTCCCGATTTGGGATCTAGAGGAAAATCTCTGTGTTTATCTGTTTTATGTTTTATGATCTCGCTATTGTTTATTTTCTATTATAAGATTCGTGTGTAGATAATTTCTGTTCAGGGTTAAAACCCACATTTGGTATCAGAGCTGTTTCGGCTTTAAGGGGACGCCTTTGCTACTGAGGGTTTTTAGTTCAGGCCTGAGGTAGACCCTGTTCAGTGGGAGATCTGCGGGATCGATTCTTACGGTGAGAGAAGATGGCGAGCGGCAAAAAGATAGAGATCGAGAAATTTAATGGTCAGAGTTTTGAGTTGTGGAAGCTCAAGATGGAGGATCTGCTAGTGGATAAAGATCAGTGGATTGCGGTAGATCCAGGTACTAAGCCAACAGGAATGTCAGATGAATACTGGAAGAAACTGGATCGGAAGGCTAAAAGCACAATACGGTTGTGTGTCTTAGATTCAGTATTTTTGAATGTATCTGGGGAAGCTACGGTGAAGACCTTGTGGGAAAATCTAGGGACTGTGTACCAATCTAAGTCTCTGGTGAATAAGTTGTTCCCGCGGGAAAAGCTGTATAACCTGAGGATGAAGGATGGAGACTCGGTGACAAAGCATCTGAATGCCTTCAATACTGTGGTAAGTCAGCTTTCATCTGTTGATATTAAAATCTCAGATGAAGATAAGTGCATCAGTTTGTTGTGTTCTCTACCAGACTCTTGGGACAGTCTGGTTATTGCAATAGGTAGCAATACAACTACCTAGAATTTTGATGACATTGTCTCAGCCTTGCTGTCGGAGGAAATGAGACGGAGAAATATGGAGGGTCAGAATGGAGATGCCTTATCTTTACGAGGAAGGTCCCAGAATAGAAACAAGAATAAGGGTTCGAGTGGGAGATCCAAATCTAGAGGGAGATCTAAATCTCCTGGAAAGTTTGTAAAGGTGTGCTGGAAATGCGGAAAGGAAGGGCACTACAAAAAGGACTGCAGATCTAAAGCTCCTGAGAAAGGAAAGGGATCTGATGATGCTCCTTCTGCAGAGGCAAAAACCACCTCGGATGAAGGTGGGGATGTGCATTTGGCTTCTTCTTCAAATACACATGTAGATCATGAGTCATGGTTGATTGACTCAGGTGCATCCTTTCACTTCACTCCCCATAGGGAGTGGTTCTGCGAGTATGAGAAATATGATGGTGGTGATTTCTTCCTAGGGGATGATAGGAGGGCCAGAATCATCAGACGTGGAAAGGTCAAGCTGAAGTTGCAAGGTGGAAGGATTAGAACACTTCCTGGTGTTCTGCATATTCCTGCATTGGCCAGAAATCTGATTTCTGTAAGCAAGATGGATGATGCAGGTGTAAAAACAGTGTTCGAGAAAGATGCCTGCAAGATGGTTCGGGAGCACTGGTATTAATGCGGGGAGTTCGGACTGGAACTCTGTACAAGCTACAAGGTAGCACTGTTATTGATGGGTGTAACAATTCTATGGTTCCTGAAAGTGGAGCGGAAAGCCTAGCTGTCTCTGGAGAAAAGACCATGCTATGGCATCAAAGGCTTGGACATATTGGAGAGAAGGGCCTTCGGATACTGCATAGAGATGGTATGGTAGAAGGTATGTATAATTGTTCTCTGGATTTCGATTTCTGTGAACATTGTGTATATGGGAAGCAGAATCGGGTGAGTTTTCCTTCTGGTGCTAAGAGGGCAAACAAGATATTAGAACTTATGCACAGTGATGTGTTTGGGCCTGTGTCAGTTCCATCACTGGGAAAGTCTGTGTACTATGTTTCATTCATAGATGACTTCTCAAGGAATACATGGATATATTTCTTGAGGAAGAAATCTAAAGTCTTTGACAAATTTAAAGAATTTAAGGCTCTGGTGGAAAACCAGACAGAGAAGAAGATAAAGGCACTGACGACAGATAATGGTGGGGAGTTCTGCAAGAAGGAATTTGAAGAGTTTTGTAAGAAGTGTGGCATAGCACGGCAGAAGACTACTCCATACACACCTCAGAAAAACGGAGTTGCAGAAAGAATGAACAGAACACCGATGGAAAAGGCAAGAAGCGTGCTCAGTGGTACCGGGTTAGGACAAGAATTCTGGGCAGAGGCAGTGGAGACTGCATGTTACTTAGTTAATAGATCACCTTCATCAGCGTTGGAGGATAAGACTCCACATGAGGTATGGACTAGTAAGAAACCCTCTCTTTCATATCTAAGGGTATTTGGATGTGATGCATATGTACATGTTCCAAAGGAGAAAAGGACCAAGTTGGATAATAAATCTGAAAGGTGCATCTTTATTGGGTATAAGGATGGTTTAAAGGGTTACACGCTTTGGAACCCAGAAACAAGGAAGGTTGTGTACAGCCGAGATGTGGTGTTTAGAGAAGTGAAAGATGTTGTTAAACATGAAGTCCTACCAAAGGAACCTGAGAAGATAGAGTTTGAGCTAAAGGAGGATGAATCAGACTCTACAACAGAAGAAGACTCCGAAGATGAAGAGCCACAAACTCCAGCTTTGAGAAGATCAGTTCGGGAAAGAAGGCAACCAGAAAGGTATAGTCCATCTGCTTTCTGTTCAGGTTTTGCCTTAACTATAACTAATGATGAACCCAGAACTGTCAGGGAGGCAGTAGATTCAGAGGATGGAAAACTCTGGAAGGAGGCCATGGTTGATGAAATGGCATCCTTGCACAAAAACGATGCATGGGATCCGGTGGAGTTGCCGGCTGGAAGGAAGCCCATTGGGAGCAAATGGGTGTTTAAGAAGAAGATGAATGTAGAAGGCAAGGTGGAGAAATACAAAGCTCGGTTGGTAGCGAAAGGTTATTCCCAGGTGCCGGGAATTGATTTTGGTGACATTTTTTCTCCTGTTGCCAAAGTTACTTCTATTAGATTACTTTTATCTGTTGTTGTTGCATTTGATTTTGAGATAGAACAGATGGATGTGAAGACAACATTTCTTCACGGGGATCTAGAAGAGGAGATCTACATGAAGCAACCTGAAGACTTTATGGTGAAGGGTAAGAAAGAACTGGTATGCAGGTTGAAGAAGTCTCTGTATGGGTTAAAACAGTCACCAAGGATGTGGTATCAGAAATTTGATACCTATATATGGGGACTTGGCTTCACCAGAAGCAAGGAGGATCACCGTGTTTATTTTAAATTAATTGGTGACCGTGTTATTTATTTGGTCTTGTATGTGGATGATATGTTGTTGATTGGAAATGACAAAGAAATTATCCAAGATTTGAAGACCCAACTGTTCTCCAAATTCGACATGAAGGATCTCGGTGCTGCAAACTATATTTTGGGCATGGAAATTAAGAGAGATCGGGCAAAGAGGAAGCTCTGGTTAAACCAGAGGAAGTATGTCGAGACTATATTGCATAGGTTCAATATGCAGGATAGTAAACCGGTGAATGTTCCTATTCCTGTAGGTGTAAAGCTGTCTGCTGAACAGTGTCCCAAGACACAAGAAGAAGAGGAGGATATGTCCCGTGTTCCATATGCAAGTGTAGTGGGTAGTCTGATGTATGCAATGGTCTGTACTAGACTAGACATTGCACATGTAGTGGGAGTATTGAGCAGGTTTATGTCAAACCCAGGGAAGGAGCATTGGACAACAGTGAAGCGGGTTTTCAGATATTTACGTGGCACTAGTGATTATGGCTTGTGCTACCAGGGAAGACCAGGATTGGAAATAATGTTTGACATTCGTGGTTTTGTTGATGCAGACTGGGCTGGAGATCTGGACCAAAGAAGATCTACAAGTGGGTATGTGTTTAGCCTATTTGGAGGCGCAGTCAGTTGGATGAGTAAAAGACAGTCCGTAGTGGCTCTTTCAACTACAGAGGCAGAATACATAGCAGCCACTCATGCAAGCAAGGAAGCAGTTTGGTTGCAGAGATTGTGTTCAAGTATGGGGTTGGTACAACAAGCTATAAGGATAGACGGTGATAGCCAAAGTGCAATTTTCTTGGCTAAGAACCCTGCTTATCATTCAAAGACAAAGCACATTGATGTTCAATATCACTTTGTTAGAGATATGGTTGAGGCTAAAAGGGTGTTGCTGGTAAAGGTGGACACTTTGAAGAATGTTGCGGATGCATTGACAAAGTCTGTGAGCACTCAGAAGTTCTCTTGGTGTAGAGAAACAATGGGTGTTGAAGAATTGGGCCAATGACTAAGCCCTCCTGTGGCCCCCCGTGGAAAGAAAACAACAAGTGGGAGAATGTTGGGTATGTGTTATATTCTTTCCACGACTAAGAACGCGTGGGTAGTCCGCATCCATGGTTTTGCACATGGTATTGGGGTACGATGGTTTTCGGCCCCTGGTATTTTTGTAGATCCGGTCAAGGGAACTATGGTTATGTTCTAATCCAGGGTTTATGGATTGGGGTTTATGTATGCTTCGGCATGTATATATATGTGTTGTAACACTAAAAGGAATATAATAAAAAATCAAGCTGGTTGTCCCGATTTGTGATCCAGGAGAAAATCTCTGTGTTTATCTATTTTATGTTTTATGATCTCCCTATTGTTTATTTTCAGTTATAAGATTCGTGTGTAGATAATTTCTTTTCAGGATTAAAACCTACAATAATCGGGGGATTGGCCCTATCCTCAAGGAAGCTTCCATGAGAGTTGGAAAACCACTTCCTCTCTATGGAAACCCATAGCCAAACCTCCCAACTCAAGATAGATATCAGTTCCTGGATCAGTTAGGACGAAACTTCCGCCATTTATTTTTAAAAAAAATTCCTTAAATTCGCTGGCACGAGTGTGAATCTGGGACAGAGTGCGAATTGGCGTGACCTCTTTGAAGTATTTTCCCCATTGGCACGGGTACTGAACTGCCTACTCGCGCCAATGCAAAAAGGGCCATTTTTAGGGTTTTTCACAAGGAGATGTCTTCAGGGCAATGAATGCTCTTGTTCAGAAGGATGTCATGAAAGTAGTTTCAAGCCATGTCACTGCTCACAGGTCACGGAATGAGCCCTCCAATGTGCGGGACAGGGATTGCAGGGACGGTGAAAAATTTCTGTGTAACAGATGCCCCCTAAAGTATGAGGCCCGAATGAGAGAGAGGGGTGAAATGCTTTACAAGAATGTGTCCAACTGAAAAATCCACCGTCGGAAAACCTGTGTGAAGAAGTACAACTGATGTCTCAAATACATGATATATATGTGGTATGGGCACAGCCATCCATAACAAAGTATACAATAATCCAGATCCAAGGCATGGACGCAGCCATCTAGTGAGGATCGATAAATAGACTCAGCTATGATCGCAGCCATCCAATCAGTGAGTCATGTAACTAATCATGACAATCCACAAAATCGCAGCCTGGATCGTAACAAACAGGAATCCAGGGTCTTGCTCTCCATCTTGACCCGAACAAAGTACAAGTTCAAGCATGTGAATATGTGAGCTGAAGTCGAACATGCAAGAACATCGTCTGATTACCAGCCAGTGATGAAAGTTGTTAACAGATGCGAGAGGTACCACCATTAATGCCAATTGTCCTCAAGGTAATACAGGTACAATATACCGCATGTGAACAATGAGCTGATGTCGAACACCCACAGAATCACTCGATCGAAGGCTAATGATGAAAACCTCACGTCGAATGCGAAGAACCTACCATTGAGGCATGCAGGCTCCAAGGTACCAGAAGGGAGTCTCTAGATCAACTTCCTGGATAATGAGCTGAAGTCGACAAGAAGTGACCTTGATCGAAGGTGGGCCATAGTGTTTCCCACGTCATCGATGCGAGACCGAGGAACATAATGTCTTTGTGAATCAGAATCAGATGAGAATCAGAGGAAGGTTGAAATCTACAGAGGTCAACTTCTCTTGAACATATTGACGGCACGACAGTGGATTTGGCAGTATTTGACATCAAAATATCAGAGGTCACGGTGACGAGGCAAAGAGCAGATGAGAGGTCAAAAGGGATTATCCAAACCCACGGAGGCAAGTGAAAAATGAGATGAGATGTCATGAACCCGACACGAATGCAGACAAGTGCCATGTTCAAGAGCGACATACTGCCAACACGACAATGATTCTGGTTCCATTTTTCCTCACCATCTCAGTGAGTACCTCTTTATTTTTACACAAGCTTGAAGAGGATACCATATGCTTTTCATATAAGTTTGTCCTTCGGACGAACCCATCCTAGTACATTTAACGAGCCCTAGAAAGGAGAAACTCGGACATCGTCATTACGACTGAATCCAATGTCATCAGGGTTTAACGAGTATGAAAAAGGGAGAACTCGGCGTCTTTTCGTGTTTAGAGAGTTTGAAAAGATAGCGGAAAAGTGAACTCCATAGGTCCCTTTTCGTAAATAGTTCCTCAGATCTGAAATGGTAGAAAACGATACCTGAGAAAACCTCCTAGTCGCGATAGGCTAGGGTATTCCTTTTTCGTAAATAATCTATCCCAGCCCAAAAAAGGGGTAAACGTATACTGGGTAGATGTCATTTCACAGCCACTTTAACAAGATCGAAACGACAAGGGACTCGGCAATATTTTCATGTTTAGAGAGTCAGAAAAGAGCTGAAAGTTGACTCCTCCTAGAGGAATGAGTGGTATAAAGGGAAGAAACTGGTTCCGGTAATGATGGAACTACTCAAAACAAATGAAGGTTAAGAGGCTGGCTAATAAGACCACTCATCGCAGTGGTTCCTCAGGAATGGGTAAAACAACCAAGTGAAGGCATGTGATCGGCCAAGCAGATAGTGACGATGGAGTGAGAAAACCAAGGCTCATCTGGCAAAAACAGGCTGATAAAATGGCAATCACAGGAGGTAAAATAGGAATGGTTTCATTTTTACACAAGCTTGAAATCAGGAAACTCTCCTTGAAGTTGGTTTCATTTTTACACAAGCTTGAAACAAAGATAAAATATGCTTGAAACCGGTTTAATTTTTACACAAGCTTGAAACGGAAACAACCTATGCTTGAAAAATTAAGCATGCCCCCCAGCATGGTGACTCAATTCGAGGTATATGCCCCCCAACCTTCAGTCCATATGAAAGGCAGATGGAGTGAAGGTTCAAGTTACGAGATCAAGAGAAATACTCGACTGGGATTTTACGAGATCTTATCAAGAATCGAATTGAACAGGAAAGTGTTTCATTATTTTAACGAGGTTGACACATTAAAAGAAATATCCTCAGAACACCTTGTTTCATGGTTTATGGATCTTGGCACAAGACAAGGAACTCTGCTCTGACAACCTTGTTTCATTTTTTAAGGAGCTTGACACAAGACAAGGAACTCTGCTCTGGGAACCTGGTTTCATTTTTTAAGGAGCTTGACACAAGACAAGGAACTCTGCTCCGACTGACCTCATCATGATGAAAAAGAATTCATCGCTTCCAAGAGTTCCATTCCTGATGGAAGGAAAACATCCTGGAATTTAGGACTTAATGCCCCCAACACCTGATGCACGACGGCATCATCACTGAGCACAGGCACGGGGTAGGTAGCCATGTAGTTGACTTGCGGTGAGGCAGATACAACGGGTGGATAAAAACCAGGAAGAGATGATGGCAGGCCAGCTGCCATCTCAGGACCAAAGAACGAAAGTTGATCAATGGTCACGATCCGTCCTTCATGCGGAAAACAGACCACATGAAAAAGGGAGGAGACAAGCGCTCCCATGGCATAGGTGTAATCGCGCCCCAAGAGCAGATTGAAATCCAAGGGTCCTAGAAAAACCATCACATCCATATGGACGGTTTTACCTCCCAAAGTAATAGGTAACCTTGGAAGGATCCCTAAGGGTTGACTCGTTCTTCTGTTAAATGCAAACAGATTCTGCATAACAGGCACAAGCGGCGGTGAGCCAAAAGCTTGCCAAGTAGTCGAGGATAGAATACTAACAGACGCGCCTTCATCTATAATGGTGCTGGGTAAAACCAGACCAAAATCCTGTACTATTATCTCGAAAGGCACATAAGACGGGAGGCGGTATCCTGCAAATCGATTCCAATCAAAGGAAGCGACCAAACTACTTGGAGGGGCTACCATCGAATCGCGAAGGTCTTCCCCTGATGTTACGGAAGAAGGAGCATCCTCCATGACCTCCATCTCGAAGGTGGGAGGGGTATCCTCCAGGACCTCCATCATGGGAGGTGGAGGAGCAGCTTCTTGTGGTATAGGGACAGGAGAATCTTTCTCCAAGTCCGAGGAATCTGAAGAAACAAGAGGAACCTAAGGGATGTGAGGTCCACTCTCAACGGAAATGACCTGGTGCACCGCAGACGGGGCCAACTCAACCGATCCCACGACCAATGGTTGGTTAGGAACAGATTCTTGAATTTGAACTTCCGGGGGAGTGGGATCGACCAAGGATGACTCTTGACCAATTGTAGTATCAGCTAGTGGAGGACTCAAAGAAATCCGTTTATAACCAGCTGGGATGCATGGTGTAGAAATGGTTGAGTTGTCCAAAACTCTCTTGGCTTCATCCATATACAGACAAAGGTGAATGGCATGGTGCCCTTCACACAACTTACAGGAATTGGTAATCTTACCTTGCTTCTTAGGAGCCTTACCAGCACCAGTGGAAGATGTGCCCCCAACCTGACTCCCAGAAGCCAAAGGCAACGGCGGACAACCGTTGGACCATACTTCGAGTACCTTGGGGAAACCAGGGCAGTCTCGAAGAAGATGGTCTCTTGTGCACAACATGCAAGGGAACTTGACTTTCCGCGGAGGGTTGGAAGGTTCATCAAGAGGAGATGCTTCCGAAGTGACAACTGCAGGTTTAGCCTCTCTCTTATCAGACTTCTTCTTCTTTGTCTTCTTCTTCTTCTTCTTAGCCACCTGGTTACTCGAATCCAGACTTTCACCAGGTGAAGTAGAAGAGGAGGACGTAGAAATAGGCGAAGAAGGGGAGAGGTCCACCTTAGAATCAACATGATGTTGTTCAGGAGGAGGAACTGATTGAATAGTAGTCGGGACATTCGAGACCACAGAGGTTGAGAACAACCAAACAGGCAACCCAACAGCTAACCCAGGAAGGGACAAAGTTGCCATATAAGGAGCGCCAACATTTCCAAAAGGAGGAAAAGGACCAGGATTCTCATCGGAGGGGATTCCTTGGTTGGTTAACTCCGGAAAATTTTCCATCAGAAATGATCCGAAACAACACCCTAAGGAAACTAACTTTAACCAGGAATATTTCGTGGGCAGTTAATTTTTATGACATTGAAACAAAACTCTACCATTTCATATTTTAAGAGTCAAGAAACGAGTAAAAGGTGACTCTATCTCTTTCAGTTTTAAAACAAGCGTGAAAGGACAAGTGCTTGATGACCTTTTCAAATTTAAAGAGTCAGAAAATATCAAATGACTACTCAGGAATACTAGGCAAAGGGTGTACCAAATAACCGTGAACTGCAATATACACCTTGGTTTCAAAACGAAAGAGAAATCAACCAAGGACTTAATGTACGTGCAGGAAATCTCCCCGAATGCTGTGTCTGGTGTATCACGGGTATAGGGCGGCAGACTCAACTTCCTATGGATAAAGGATAGAAACCTAGTGGGGTCTCCCTTTATATACTCGACGGTACAGGGAGCACAAGTCCGTACTAGTGCTGTCTAAAGCCAAGAGGCGAACGACAGCTACTAGGTTTAACGACGCTAGAACATGTCTCTAACCTAGACCTCTAAATGTTTCGTTATTGTTTCAATGCTGCCTTAGCGTAAATTGAATAAATTTTAAAGTTTATCTTCAATTACGTTTCAGTTTTCAGGCCCTAGCGAATGTAATGTCTCAAAATCTCCTAAATGCACTCTATATGCCACAGTATATCATTTCATTCGATGAAAGCTACTTATAAGAGAGTTGAGAGCTTTTCACACAACAATGAAATGAACAAAAAACAACCAATGATACCTCTAATGCAGCTAATGAAAACTAAAAGCTTTTCGTTCAAAGTCACTAATCACTAACAACACCGAAAAGATCTAATTCACATTAACTAATTCAAAGAAAAAGAGATTTTTTTTTTTATTTTCAATATTTCAGAGAAAAATGCACTAAAAAATGAAAAATAATGCAAGAGCGATTTGAGAAATGATGATAAGAGAGAAAAACAAACAAATTTCACTCAATAGCAATCACAATCAGACCTCAAATCGACCAAAAGTCCCTCAAAACGAAAAGGATCCCAAAGACTCGAAATGAGCCGTGTAATCTAGGCCCAAACGAGACAAGGTGAAATTCGAATGAAAAATGGAACAAGCACTCAACGAACACAATGAGACAATAGAAAAACACCAAACGAATGCAAAGAAGTGATCACAAGGTTGACTGAACCAATAGGAACCGGAAACTCCCAAGGAAGGCTTGAAAAACAAAAGCACCTAGATGACCTAGGGTTAGAATGCAAAATCGATGGAAATAGGCAAACAACCAAAGGAAGAAGGTAACAGTCAGTCAATCAAGGCTCCAAAACACTCAAAAAGTGGAAAAATCAAGACTAAAAACACAGATCAGGCTTAGGAAGCTCCAAACTGAGCAAACCCTAGCAGCTCACAGGATTGGCGCGACTGTGAGGCTGTAACTAGCGCCAGGAAGGAATTGGCGCGAGTGATACACAAGAAACATGTGCCAATGGGCGCGACTTTCAAGCTAAAAAGCGCGCCAGTCGAGTTTCTCAGTCAAAAACAAAAAAAAAAATCCAACAAGAAGACCAGTGATGATCAAGCTATCAAAGACCCAAATCCGCGAAAAGAACCAACCCAAAAGAGATGATAAAGCAAGGAGGATCAAGAATCAACCGAAAAGACAAGACAATGCTCAAAGGGTCCAATTTACAAACTAAGCTAGAGATTGACTGAAGCAACGTTGATCTACTTCGCAATTGCAGAGCAAAAGCGTTTCGAAGGCTATCTGGCAAAATTCAGGCTCCGTCTATAGCTTATAAAACGAACGACAACAAGCTAACGATCCCCAGCGGAGTCGCCAATTTGTTGTGGAGGTAAATCCCCTCTGCGGATAGAGGCGATCCCTACTAGCCCAGACCGGGTCTAGCAACAATCATACACACTATAGTGCAGGTTCCTAATTGCAATAAACCGACTAGTGATGAAGGCTTACTTGGAATCCAACGTTGTTGCTTGTAGAAGAGGTGACGCTCTCGTTCCTTAGCTCTGGCAGATCACGATCCCCACGATCTTCGTGATAGGACATCTGCACATGCGAGAAACAAAACAAACGCAAGCATAAAACCCAGTAGATGCAACTATATGCCAGTCAGAAAGGACATAACTCATCATCATAAATAACAATAAGAGTGGAACCATAACCAATAGTCGTTCATTAATAATCAATCAAAGGAAAATTACAACCATAGTTCTGACGCTGAATTCTCCTTTGGCGGGTCGCCAGCAGAACACGTCTCAAAAATCCTGTCAAGGATGGGACAAACCTCTCTCTTCGGATCTTGACGATAGTCTCCTTGCTTGAAATTGGTCTTAAGGGAATTATGGAGGCTCTTGCAGCATAAGGCTCTTGGAAATTTGGGAACTTGAAGACTAGCTTGCAATGGAGATGGTCAAGCTTTTATAGATGGAGGAAGGAGAGTTGGGATCCATATAATAAGGGAATTGGCCCTTGCCTCAAGGAAGCTTCCATGAGAGGTGGAAAACCACTTCCTCTCTATGGAAACCCATAGCCAAACCTCCCAACTCAAGATAGATATCAGTTCCTGGATCAGTTAGGATGAAACTTCCGCCATTTATTATTAAAAAAAATTCCTTAAATTGGCTAGTGTGAGTGTGACTCTGGGACAGAGCGCCAACTGGCGCGGCCTCTTTGAGGTATTTTCCCCATTGGCATGGGTACTGAACTGCCTACTCGCGCCAATGCAAAAAGGGCCAGTTTTAGGGTTTTTCACAAGGAGATGTCTTCAGGGAAATGAAAGCTCTTGTTGAGAGGGATGTCATGAAAGTATTTTCAAGCAATTTCACTACTCACAGGTCATGGAATGAGCCCTCCAATGTGTGGGACGGGGATTGCAGGGATGGTGACAAATTGCTGTGTAACAGGTATTGACGCGATATGTGTCGGATTTCGAAAGGCATAACATATTAGCAGAAGTAGATGCAGGGGTTGGAGGAGGTCACTATGTGAGTAAACCAATTGTGCAGAAGATTTTAAGGGTTGGTTTTTGGTGGCCTACAGTGCACGTTGATGCAAATTAATATTTTCACACTTGTGATGTGTGTTAGATAATGGGTAGGCCCTCATGCAGAGATGAAATTCCACTACAAACACAAGTGACTTTGCACGCTTTTGATAAATGGGCCACTGATTTTGTAGGACTGAAAAACCCTCCAAGGAAGAATACTGGCGCACACTATATCATCATTACGATATAATATTCAACCAAATGGGTAGAGGCTAAGCCTGTGAAGGATTGCAACACAAAAGCGAATGTGCACTTCATTTTTGATAATATCTTGACAAGTCTTGGGTGTCCTAAGATTTTGATGAGTGACCACGGTACAAATTTTATGAATAATACCATTCAAGCCTTGACAATGGATTTTAAGATACACCATCATAAGAGTACACTGTATCATCCACAAGAAAACGATATGGTATAAGCCTTTAATAAGATTTTGGAGAATGCACTCACAAATATCTGCAATGCTAATCGTAATGATTGGGAAGTGTGTGTACCTGTGGTTCTATGGGAATACAGAACTACATGCAAGAAATTTATAGAACATACTCCTTTCAAGATGGTGTATGGATAGGAGGTTGTTATTCCAATGGAGTATATTGTCGCTAGTATTCGCATCACAGTGATAACTAACTTGGTTGATCAAGATATTACGGAAGAGTGAATTTCACATCTAGTTGCACTGGAGGAGGAGAAATTCATTGTCAGTTTCCATCAGCAAGTGCAAAAGGCACGAAAAAAGGCTTGGCATGACAGGCACATCAGGAAGAACATTTTTAAGGAGGATGATTTGTTTTTTCTATATGACAAAAAGTTTGCGCATCACCCAAGAAATTTCAAAATGCATTGGATTGGACCTTATATTCTCAAGGAGATCATAGAAGGAGGTGTGGTATGCCTGGCTACCTTAAGTGGCGAAGTCCTTGCTGGGTATGTGAATGGAAATCATTTGAAACCATACAGGGATGATCCCATCCCTACATGTGCAAAATGACTGCATGGTTGAAGAAGTGTATTAGCACCCCGGACAGTTGTGAGAGGGTGAAAGACCATAAAAAATTATTTCAAGCATTGGAGAAGTGTTTATCAGCAACCAAGTTTGAGAAAATGTAGGTATCTATGACAAATACATAGAAGTTTCCCCAGGAGTTTGATATAGTCACAGATGCGCCAAAAACTAGATATTGGAACAATTAATCCTGATAATATAAATTTATTACCATTTGTAGGAGTAGGTAACTTTCATTTATGGAGGAGATTAGACCAGATTTGGAGCCATTTTAGCATTTATGAGGCTACATCAATGCACATCAGGCCATTTAGGCTGCACCATCACTATAAATATGGCAGGAAGGGTTACATTAGTTCCCTTTTCTTTCCAAGAGATCTGTGCCCATTACTATCACCATGCTTGGTTGAGATTATGTCTGAGCACTCATAAAAATTCTTCAAGATGTCACGCCAAAGATGGTTAGGTAATATAATCCCTGAGAGTATGACTGCTACCGAGCCTACCCCATCTGCGAATCACACTGCTGAAACACCTACATCAGAACCTCAATCCAAAAAATGGTTTGCAAAAGTACCTTTGCTGAAGTTGGAAGATTGGGACCTGGTTGACCACGTGAATTTCCCCAAAATTGTGGCATCAAAAAACTTGGAGCATGTCCCCTGTTATGAGGAATTGTGATCTATGGATAAACCAAATTCCCTAAGTGTGGTGCTTTTCACTTAGAACAACAGAGGAAAGAATAACCATCACTTTCTCTAAAACAAGCAGATATACAAAATGGTAAAGGAGCCTACTTGTGATTATTTAGGCTTCTCCTTCTCCTTCTATCGTTGTTGTTGTTGATATCAATCCAACTCAAGTTGCTAGATCGATTCCTACAAAGACAAATAGAGAACAACAAACATCATGCAATATATTAGATATCTACTTATCTTACTCAAATCAAATCAATTAGATATGAAATACATACATCATTAAAGAATACATTGCATAATAAATGGAGACATATGTATGGGAAAATGAACAACAACCTTTATTAAAGATTAGAAGGGGAATATTACAACCAATGGATAGATTTGTTGTCAGCCTACTCTAGCTTCATTCCAGCCTCATCACATCCAACATTAACCCAGCAGCATATCAGTACCTTCACTCTATTATCAAATGAGAATCCAACAGCATAAATTTACCAAATTTCTTCCTTCCCTAGCACTAGGATGAGTGATCAATTTATAGGGAAACTAATGGTAGTTTCTCAATGAATGAATTTCTAATAATAGGCAAGATATCTTTCCAAGTTCATAGGTGTTAGATGAAAACTTCAATGTTTGACACATATGTACTCTTCTAGAAGGCATTGGCCATGTGGTGATTCCCGGAACAATGAGAATTCCGCTCCCAGGTGACCAAGACACCCTTGAGTGTCAGGAAGTGCACTGGAGTGCACCCTCACATGGAGGATTTGGCACTGCAATGCAATTAGTCCCTTGAAAGTGAGCATTGGTGAGTCAATAGGTGATATAACATATACTTCAAACCTTGGAAATCTCACAGTAGAAGCCATGAATGAAATGTCTTCACTTAGGGCATGTAGTAACTAAAATATAAGGGGATGATATACCCTATTTCATTTTTCCTGGGGATGATGTCCATTTTGACAAGGTCTTGGGGGATGATGCCCAAATTGACCTATAACAGCTGCCCCCTAAAGCATGAAGTCAAAATAATAATAGTATTTGGATGAAATGCTTTATGATGTGATGAGATGGAACTGAAGTGGACGGTGACCAGCATCAATATCACAATACATTACACCATGATATTTTTTATCTTTATCACAAATTGTTAAGGGAGGCATTCCCATGCTCAGCACATAAACTATCTAATAACATGTGTTGGCCCTCGTTTTTTATCTCTTTTTGTTTAGGAAATACACCTTATTTTTCCATATTATCCATCTATTTACCATCATATCCACCTTAAATTGACCCAAAGATGAATATACAGGTATTTAATTTATTTTTTTCAATTATTAGATGTTTTTGTAAAAATTGGAATTTAAGTGCATTTTTGGACAGCAGCAGAAATTCCCGTAATAGCATTATGGTTTGCATATGTGCAGGACACTTGGGCTCGAGCTGGATATGTTTCTAGAAAGCTTGGGACCTAAGACTAAGATTGCACTCGTTGGCATAGTCATATTGAGTTTTAATAGGCCCAGTCAAAGGCAGTCAAACACGACCAACCTTTATGGAGGATCCCTAGAAACTAGGTCAAAACTCTTATTTTGTGGGATTTTCTAGATTATAATGGATCTGAGTAGATGAATTCAACTTGATATGATAGGATAAGGATAGTTATGACTACTTGAGCTATTTTATATGAGTTTGTTAGATATTTATCTATTTACGCCTCAAACTTTGAAGGCTTTGACAATGGAACTTGTATGACTTGAAGATCTGTTATATCATATTTTGATGCTGTTACATGCTGATTGATTGCTTGAAGTCTTAAGTATCTAAATTTACCTTCAGTGTGCGAGGCAAGGGTGGAGGCCCCCCACACCAAGCTAAGTGCACTTCTTAGTTCATTTCATAGCTGCAATTTCTGAATTTGTTTGCTTATGTTTAATTTTTTTATTTTCAAGTATTGATGAATCTAATGATCATTCTTAACCTAAATATGAAAGGAAAAACAAGTGTTTAAGTTAAGAACTCTTTCTATCTAATCAATATTTTCAGTTCGATTTCATCTTTACATGCCTTTACATGCTTTAATTGTGTAATATTCCTAATTAGCCCAAGCTAATAGGAATATTTCAGTTTGTTTTAATTTTATTTATTGATGAATAAAATGTAAAGGAGGACATGAAAAACTCCTAAAACATGAGAATAAATCAATGCCCAATGTGAACGGAGTCAAATCAGGGCTTGCTCAATAAAATCCACTTGTATGTGAAACAAGTTCAAGCTATTTGACCAGGTCAACAGGACCAAATCATGAAGCAGTACAGATGCAATGAACCTCCTTGATGATGAGCGGAGTCCTATGAGGATGTCCTCCATGTGAAAAGGGACAAATGGATGAAGGTGGTTTAGGGTTTTGCAAACCCTAATATTCTATAAGGAAGGGAAAGGCTCAAGGATAATGTTTTTGATGATATTTCAATTTTGAGATTGCTTGAGCAACTCAAACTCTCTTGGTTGTTTAGCTAGAGAGAGAGGAATTTCTTGTTTAGGAATTCCTCTCCTTCCTTCAGGGTCTCTTGGAAGAGATTGTGCTACATTGATCCACTATCTAGAATTTTGGCCAAGCTTCACCTTACATATATAGAATTTCTCCCATTGTGGGTTGAGCTACCCATGTGAGCTGCAACAAGTGGAATTAGATCTATTCAGATATGAAGAGTTCTATTGCATCTTTTCAGTGGGGAAGTCATATAAACCATTGACAAGAGTGCAATAGCTGTTTTGAGCTCCAGATCCTTATCTTGGCATGAGGCCAAATTGTGCATCACTTCATCAATGTATTTAGCTTCAGCAACTGCATTATTTTGCAGGCAGAGTTGCAGTGTTTATTTGCTAGCAGTTTGGAGAAGATATCTTCGGTGAAAGGGCTTCTTTCCTTCACTGAGGTGATCCATGGATTGGCCAACCAATCCATGTCATATTTTAGATCTGATATGTTGTGTGATGTATTCTTTAGAAATTTTTGAATTTTACTGCAGATCCATGGTGTAGATCTCAGATCTATTCATTGTTCTTCACTTTCAGCTGAGATCCCCAAGGGGAATGTACTTAAAAGGAATTTTTGCATATGAATCCAATTTAGATATATCATTTTGTCCTCTGATCTGTTATATATCTAAAACTTAATATAACACTGCTTCATATTTCTGAAAATTACGTTGTATGGTTTATCTTCTGCTTCTTGTGTCATAAAGCTTGGGTTTTAGGCCTTTTCTTCAAGTATAGATCTGTATTTTCTAATGTAAGATCCTTGAATCTTATTCTCAGCTTGTAATAATTTTATCTCTTCATAAAATCATCAAACCCTTCAGAAAATATTCTCTCTAAGCTTCAGTAAATTTCTGCATACATTAAGTCATGGGAAATCAGGGTTTTTCAGCCTAGTTGAGGGAGGGGGAACTATTTAACTTAGCTATAATTATTTTTTTGAGCTGAAATTCAGAGCATAGGTCCTTCATGACCTAATATAAAATAACCTCCCAAAATTTCTCTTATTTTTACGCATATCTATGAATATACTCATTTTAAGGCCAAATCATCACTTTTCCCCACCTTTTTGCCCATAAAACACTGTATAAGGTTGCTGCTGCATATTTAACTAAATTTTAAGTGTTTTTAAATCTGTATTAGTCATATTTCTGTAGCTCCACATTGGTAATAACTCATATCATTCCCAATCTGTAGCTGTTCCTGAAAAAGGGATATTACAGTGGTATCGGAGAAAGATCTTTGGCTTAGCCTGTGGCTTCAAGCCAAAGTTATGAATCCATAAAGGAGGAATATTTAAAGCTCTATAGATAGAGTCTGCAGATGGCTAGGTAGCCTCTAGATCTCATCCTTTTTTCAAAGGTGATATATCCAGTAAATTCCCCTACAGTCAATCTTTGGAATAGAATTTTGATATTCCTGTAGAGAAAGGAACAGAGATCAGAATGATGGAGAAGATAAGATTACTCTCATCAATGTTCATATCTAATAAGGGCCTCTCCAAAGAGGTAAATAAAAAAAGAGAAAGAAGATGCACCAAGACTCCTAGAGGGTTTCAAGGAGAAGAAAGTTGCAGTGAGACCTACAGAAGGTTTCAAGAAGGAGAGGAAGACCCATGCACTTCCTACCCTCACAAAGAAGATGCATTGTACAGAAGAAACAAGAGCATGGCTCCACCACTTGGAAGAATGACAGAAGAAGAGATCTCCCTGCTCCTTTTCCAAACCATGAAGGGTATTGAAGAAGATCTCAAGGAGATTGAAATGGTGGAGACTTGTACCAGTGTTGGCACAACCTTGAAAGAGCAGCCTTCAGTAATGGAGGAAGGCTACATAGTTGCAGAAGAAGCTCTTGCTTATACATCCCACAAAGGTGTGATTAAAAATTCATATGTTGTCATTTTAGCACCTTGTATGAAGATATATACATCTTTGTATGCTGCTAATTTAGAGCAACAAAGTTGCACTACGTTGTGCAAGAGAAGTAAGGAAGAAATGATGAATGGTAGACATCTTGAAGTGAGAAAGCTTTTCTCCTTTCTAGATGCCTCTTTCTCAATGAGCACTCCCCAACTGAAAGAGAAACTTCTACCTGCAGGAGATCCAGAACCTCAATGGCTTTGGAAGGACATAGATGAGAGGTCTTTTCTTGAAGATCTCAAAGGGATTGAATTTCAAAATCCCTTGGAATGCAGAAGGTGTAAAACATTGAGGACACAAAGAGGAGATGGGGAAGAGGGCTAGCCTCATTCCTATCCATTGAAGGAGGTTGAAACACCTAGGAAGGTGATTGGATTGCACAGTGGAAGCATGGAGGGTCTTCCCCACTTATGTATTCAGTCATCTCTCATTGAGTAGGTCTCATTATATGAAGATTATGGCACCATCTATGGGAAGCATGTGCCATCACTATCAAGGGATGAGACCCTGAATATTGTAGAAGGAAAAGAGGAGGGCAAGCTTCACATGGTAAGAAACATTTGTCCCTCTTTATTTCAGCATAATTATGCAAGAAGAAGGCAAAGAGATCTATTCAAGCAAAGAAAGGACACATCAGTCCATACATTCTTCCATGATCTATGCCTTGATGTCTCCTTACTTGAAGGAATTCCACCAAGGAGTTCCCATGATAAGCAGAATGGCAAAGTGTTCCCTCAACCTTATGCATCAATTTCATCTGTCTCTAAGAGGGAAGCCAACACAACATTGGAGACTTTGGGTAAGAAGCATGCTTATGTAAATCACATCTTATTTCATGATTGCATGTATTCTCTTACTTTAAATTTGTAGGCCATAAATCCCAAAGGAAGTGTTTTACCTTACAAGCTTCATGGCCAACTACGGGCCAATATTATTTTCAAATATGGCCACTCCCTTGATGGGCTAAGGGAGGTGTTACAACATGATGGGTGCATCCCTAAGGCACCAAATATACATTTCACTTTAAGCCATGGTGAAATGATAAGGGCAGCAAGTAAGTGGCATGAAAACCACTTACCACATCTAGATCTGAAGCAGGAAGGAGATCCCCTGCGCTGGTTCCTATTGGGTGAGTTTGGGTACCACCCAAGGTTTTTTACTTTCTTGCCTCATGCCTTGTATTTCAAGAAAAGAGTGCATAAGAAGAAGGTATGTTTGTTTTGGTTGATGAGAAGAGAGTATGGACACTCCATGATGTATGTACATGTATTTCTATTTAGAATGAATCTCATATTCATGTATGTACTTTGGGTTGGGAGAAGATGTAAGCTTCTCATGGGATGGCATAAGGGAGCATTTTTATACCATGATTTTAATGATGCTCCAATCCTTATTGTAAACATGAGAGGAGGAAAGGTACAGTGGGTGAATGTATCCATTGGGAATGCAATCTCCCAAATTCATTTGTATTTCAAGGAGAGGATAGAACCTTATATGGCTGCTATATTATGTATTGTGTTTTCTTATGAAAAATGTCATGTATTGGGCTTATGTCATGAGAATGGATCTCTCACAAGGGAGAATTTGGGGCATGACATGTGTTGCTTGAATCATATTCAGCCAACACCTATTATCCTCCACTATTTTCAAGCTTTGAAGAAGCTTATTGCAGCAATTAGGTGGTGGGATGGCCACTTATTATGCTATGATTTGAAGCAGCATGGGAGGGGAAAATTTCCACATGACACCTTTGGCATGGAGGGGGTCAAAAAGGAAGAGTCAAATCAGCTCACTCTTTCTTCTTTTGAGGAAGAGAATAGATCCATGCACCACTCCATTGATGGGAGGAGGATTGTTGGTGAAAAACATGATCATGTCACATATGCTTTATATTATGATTTCATGTACTCTTACACCATGTTTTTGCAGGCCATGACTCCAAGGAGGAGTGTTATATCATGTGAGCCTCTTGGCCAATATTGGGCCCCAAAAAAATTATAAATTGGGCCACTCCCGTGAGAAGAAAATGGAGATTTTGCAAAACGATGGGTGCTTCCCCGTAGCACCAAACATATATCACACTTTCAGCCATGGTGATATGGTGTGGACAACAAGTAAGTGGTTGGAAAACCACTTATCATATCTAAATTTGATGCAAGTGGGAGATGCATTGTGTTGGTTCCACATGTGGGACTATGACCCACCTCTATATGTGCAATTTTCTGTTTTCAAGAACATTGTTTTGATTCCCTATCTTGATAATGTACTTGTAATTCTATGGGGATATATGGGGAAAGAAGGAAGGATGGCATGTGCCTCATGGGATGGCTACTCTCCATGTACTTTATGTTTTCTTGTTTCTGGGAGAGCATGGGGGCAAACCATGTTTGTTTCATATGATCTATTGTCTCCTTATGGGATTAGCTATTTGTATCTCATAAGAACCTATGAGGAACAAGACATGGATGGATGGATTGGTGAGCACTTGGCTTATGGAGGAAGCTTATCTTATGTTGGTGTCACCAAGGAGGAAATTTTTCAGCACTCACCTTGCAGTTGCTTGAGGGCAAGCGAAAATTTTGGAGGGGAGGACTGTAATGTTCCTAATTAGCCCAAGCTAAAAGGAATATTTCAGTTTGTTTTAATTTTATTTATTGATGAATAAAATGTAAAGGAGGACATGAAAAACTCCTAAAACATGAGAATAAATCAATTCCCAATGTGAACAGAGTCAAATTATGGCTTTCTCAATAAAATCCACTTGTACGTGAAACAGGTTCAAGCTATTTGACCAGGTCAACAGGACCAAATCATGAAGCATTCCAGATGTAATGAACCTCCTAGATGATCAGTGCAGTCCTATGAGGATGTTTTCCATGTGAAAAGGGACAAATGGATGAACGTGGTTTAGGTTTTTGCAAACCATAATCTTATATAAGGAAGGGAAATACTCAAGGAGAAGGTTGTTGATGATATTTCGATTTTTAGATTGCTTGAGCAACTCAAACTCTCTTGGCTGTTTAGCTAGAGAGAGAGGAATTTCCTGTATAGGAATTCCTCTCCTTCCTTGAGGGTCTCTTGGAGGAGATTGTGCTGCATTGATCCACTATCTGGAATTTTGGTGAAGCTTCACCTTACATCTACAACGCTACTCCTATTGTGGGTTGAGCTGCCCATGTGAGCTGTAGCAAGTGGAATCAAATATATTCAGATCTGAAGAGTTCTATTTCATCTTTTCAGTGGGGAATTCATCTAAACCATTATCAAGAGTGCAAGAGATGTTTTGACCTCCAGATCCTTATATTGGCATGAGGCCAAAGTGTGCATCACTTCATCAGTTCAGTTAGCTTCAGCAACTGCATTATTTTGTAGGCAGATTTGCAGTGTTTATTTGCTAGTAGTTTGGAGGAGAGATCTCCGGTGAAAGGGCTTCTTTCCTTCACTAAGGTGATCCGTGGATTGGCCAACCAATCCATGTCATAGAATAGATCTGATCTGCTGTGTGATGTATTCTTCAGAAATTTCTGAAGTTTACTGCAGATCCATGTTGTAGATCTCATATCTATTCATTGTTCTTCACTTTCAGCTGAGATCCCCAAGGGGAATGTAATTAAAAGTAATTTTTGCATATAAATCCCAGTTAGATCTATCATTTTGTCCTATGATCTATTATATATCTGAAACTTAATAAAACACTGCTTCATATTTTTGAAAGTTACGCTGTCTGGTTTATCCTCTGCTTCTTGTGTCATAAAGCTTGGGTTTTAGGCCTTTTCTTCAAGTATATATCTGTATTTTATAATGTAAGATCCTTGAATATTATTATCAACTTGTCATACTATTATCTCTACATAAAATTATAAAACCCTTCAGAAAATATGCTCTCTAAGCTTCAGTAAATTTCTACATACATTAAGTCATGGGAAATCAGGGTTTTTAAGCCTAGTTGAGGGAGGAGGATGCAATGTGTTGTCCTTGATGGCAACCTACTTGATGAATTTGATGGAAAAATACCTGATGAAGTTGTTCTTGATGGAAACTGACTTGATGAATTTGTTAATGATGTAAATCTGATGTATCTACAGAGCAGTGCAGATGTAATGGAGAAAGGAATTCCTGTAAGGGCCAGAGAAATGATTAAAATGGTATGTCACAAAGCATATGCAGGTTTGTAAAGGTGAAGTAGCATATGTACGTGGAAAAGTACGTGCCAAGTAGCGTATGCATATTTGCGCTCTAAATTTATAAAACCAAGGGACATTACCATGGTATTGGCCCACAGTATTGAGCGCTGGATTATCTACTTGATCCCGTCCAGGAGTACCATCGGAAGTTGTGTGGTTTTGGCTCATGGTATTGACAAAGGCTAAATCTATATAAGGAGAAGAAGTTCATAAGTGCAAAGGTGTGCATATGTCTGGGTTTTAATGAATACTTCACTCTGAAGTATATCTGCATGGTTGAACTTTGTTGTTAATTGATAGATCTGAATCTATGATGCACCTATGGATATGATTAAGGTTCAAGATATCTAGATCTAGAAATGATGAATCTCTGGGATGATCTGAAAGGAAATGATGAAGACCTGGCGCAAGTCTAATGAAGAAATTGAAGAAATCTAGGTAAGTTTATAGATCTGGACTGTTCTGCAAAGTTTATCTTTTATAGATCTATATGCTAGTTTGTCTTGGTAAAAGAGAAGATATACGCGGGTCCGTTTAAAGAAAAGCACGTATGGAAGTCAGGTTTTCTGAAGAATAAAATGCACTGAAGTGTACGCAGGTTTTTCTCTGTGAAAGCGCGTATATACGCAGGTTCAATGAAGTAAAAGCGCGTATGGAATCTAGGGTTTTGCTGAAATGTGTGGAATGAAATTCCTGATCTGTTATGTTGTTTTACTGATGTCTGTCAAGGAGGTATTCATACAGATCTGGGTTGTTTGAATGTTGATTGTGCTACTAATTATGATTAAAGATCAAGTTGTTGGATGATGATTCAATGAAGGAAGAATGACTGTCTAAACAGTTCTGCATGGTTGATAGATTGTCTAAACAGAAATCTGATTTCAGATCTGAATCTAAGTTTGATCACATTCTGAAAAATCAATGTTCTCAGAATTATACGCAGGTTGATACGAAGATAAGAGCGTATACATGCGTCATCAATAAATAGAAGTAGCGTATGCATTCCATGTTATGCACAGAGGCATACGCAGGTTGGCAAGCAGGGAAGCGCGTATACACGCGGTTTCAGTAAAGAGAAGTAGCGTATGATATTTGATTCAATGAATTTTCAGGGTTGAGTTTACATCTGCATATCTATTCTGAAGTCTGGGTTATTTCTGATATCTTGGTTACAATGGTCTCATTGTTCTGTTTGAAGTATTGGGCGAAGTATGTTTGTTGATGTTAAGTGAAGGGTTGTGTTGAAGCTGTTTGATCCAGTATGAAAATTGATGAAACGTGGTCTGCAGTAGTGCTGAGATTCGACGCCTTCAGTAAGGGGGTAGTAGCTCCCTTCTAGTGGTAGCTGGTAAACGAGAGCAGGGGGTAGTAGCTCCCTTCCAGGAGAGCCTGGTAAACGAGAGCAGGGGGTTGTAGCTCCCTTCCAGGAGAGGCTGGTAAACGAGAGAAGGTTGTAGCCTTCTGTAGGTGGGTGCCTGCGTGCTGGTATGAGTTTGCGCCAGCACAATGTTGTAAGAAGTTTTCTTTATAATAAATATTGAAGACTGAGACGACGGCAACGGTGGTTTTCTCCTGAATTGGGTTTCCACCTTAAATCTTTGTGTTCATGTGTGATGCTTATGTGTGATTATTTATTCTGTTCCTACTGCACATGTTTACTGCTTACTAAACATCTAATGAATGAATGATGCAATGATCTAAGTAAATAATTATCTGCATAATGAGATCTCTGGTAATACGCAAGTTTTGTTAAGGATATCCACGTGTATATGCGAGTTGGGTTCAGTAAAGTAGCGTATGGGTTTTTGAGAAAGAAAAACTAAAAATTTACCAGTCAGATCTAAATACTGATTCACCTCCCCTCACAATATTTTTCCCAACAGTTGGTATCAGAGCAGGTCCTTCTGAAAAGGCTTAGCCTCTAGAAGGAAGATCAAGCAAGATGAGAAATCAAGATGGAACAACATCTATCAGGCCTCTGCTCTTTAACGGAAACAATTTAATCTTCTGGAAAACAAGGATGAGATCCTATCTTCAGTCTCTAGGAGCAGATGTATGGGCCATGGTTGAAAGAGGATATCAATATCTAGCCGCAGTACCAACAGATCTGACGGAAAAGAAGAATTATGAAACAAATGCAAAGGCAGTCAATGCTCTAACGGGAAGTCTAACTGAATCATAATTTGTCAAAGTCATGCAGCTAAATACAACAAAGGAAATATGGGACAAAATCATTCTAAGTTATGAAGGTGATGCAAAGGTAAAAAGTGCAAAACTCCAAACTCTCATAATTGAATATGAAAATTTAAAGATGCATAGTGATGAGAGTATTGCCAGTTTATTTTTACGTCTTGATGATGTTTTAAATCGTATGAGAAATCTGGGAGAAACAATAACCGAATCTACTTTGGTTGAGAAAATTTTAAGATCACTAACGGCAAAATTTGAGTCAAAAGTTTCTGCTCTTGAAGAAAAACATGATCTTCAAAATCTTACTGTGGTGCAACTTCATGGCATACTAACTGCATATGAAATGAGAAGAGGAGGACCATCTGAAGTCAAAGAAGCCATCTTTAGAGCTTCTACAAAAGGGAAAGAAGTACAAGAAGCAGAAGAATTAGGATATATCTCAGAAGAAGATGAGGTAAATTTTGTAAAGAAAATTCAACTTGGCACAGGACGGTTCAAAGGTAAGCTTCCTTTCAAATGTTTTGATTGTGGAAGAGTTGGTCATTATGCTGCTAAGTGTCCTCATAAAGAAACACCTGCAAAAAGGAAGTAATTATCAAGAAGAAATAAGAACCGGTCTAGCACTAGAAAAAGTTACTATACTCATGAAGACAGTGATGGGTTATCTGATAGTGAGGAAGAATGTGAACAAGATCTTAGAATTCTCATGGCATTTGAAAACGATTCTAGAGAATAAAAAGATACTTTTATGGATGCTCTATAGGATAATGATTTTATTGATGAAAACAATCAACTCAAAATATTCTTATAAGAAAGAAAAATAATCATAGAGACTCTGAAAAATCAGATTGAAGAAGAGAAGAAACACAATGAGAAATTAGAATGTGAAGTGGTAAGTCTAAGAAAAGAACTTGAGAAAGTAAAGACTTTGAATCTTAGATTTGCTAAAGGATCTGAAACCTTAGATGAGATTATCAAGGTACAATGTTATCCTCTTATAAATACAGGTCTTGGATACATTGGAGAATCTTCTCAGGCTTCAACACCAAATTATCTAAAAGTAGCTACAACTGGTTTACAACATTCTGCCACTTAGCAAGGGAATAAATAATCTTTACAGCTAAAGCATGATCATCTCAATTCAAAGAACACTAACAGGAATATCTTTCAGAGAAACACCAATCAACAGGTAAATTCAAGTAGAATATTTCATGATCACAGAAATTTCTTCTTCAATGGACAATGTTTCTCATGTCACAATTTTGGTCATAAAGTTGTTCAATGTGTTGCATATAAAACCATCATGAAAAGAGAAGCAAGAAAGAAAAGGATTGATATTGAAACGAAGAAGAATACCTATAACAACTTTTCTCCTCTTCTAAATGAAGTTGAATGTGATTATTGCAATAAATTTGGCCATGAAGAATCTGAATGCAGGAGCAAAGTTCAGCCAAAAGAGCATTTTCCTTCAAGCTCCAAAGTATGGAAAAAGAAGGAATTACAGGTTGAAAATTGTGGCATAGCGTTATTTGCAGAAGGTGAATAAAATAAATGGTACATTGATAGTGGATGCTCAAGACACATGACAGGTGACAAAAACAAACTTCTTGCATATAGTTCTCTAGAAAAAGAAAAGAAGGTTACATTTGGAAATGATACTCCTGCGGTAATTAAGGGAAAAGGGTCTGTGTTTCTAAAAGAGAAGGTAAAAGCTAATGATGTCATGTATGTGGATGGATTAAGGCATAAATTTTTAATTGTAAGTCAAATGTGTGATCAAGGAACTTAAGTTGTCTTTAGTTCAAAAGAATGTGTGGTACGTGATCTTGATACAGGTAAAACAATTATAAAAGGAAAAAGAACTCCAAGCAATCTGTATGTATTGAAGAACTGCAAAGATCAATGTTACTTGAGTAAATCTTTAGAAAACTGGCTATGGCATAGAAGGTTGGGGCATCTGAGCTTCTCTCAGATCAACAAATCAAGCAGACTTAAAGCAGTGTGTGATCTTCCCAATATTACTCCACCCGAAAATATCACATGCAAATCTTGCCAATTTGGTAAGCAAACCAGAGTACAGTTTAATGCCAAGGAAGGATCATCAAGTAAGCCTCTTGAACTTATTCATACTGACATATGTGGACCTATGAGGATAAAGTCACCACGTGGTGAACAATACTATATCTTATTTATTGATGATTTCTCTAGAATGTGTTGGATTGGGTTGCTTAAACACAAAGATGAAGCATTTGAGAAATTCCAGACCTTCAAAGCACTAGTTGAAAATGAATTAGATCTGAAAATCAAGTGTCTTAGATCTGATCGAGGAGGAGAATATACATCAAATGAATTCCTTGAATTTTGTGAACAACATGGCATAAAAAGATAGTTTTATGTAGCTAGCACTCCACAACAAAATGGCGTAGCATAAAGAATGAATAGAACAGTTCAAAAAATGGCTAGAGTTATGCTTGATGATTCCGGAACACATGACACTTTTTGGGGAGAAGTAGCACATACAGCGGTAAATATTCTTAACAAGGCACATGTTCAAGTAAATAGTGATAAAACTCCATATGAACTCTGGTATGGTAATCCTCCCACTGTGAAGCATTTTAGAGTTTTTGGAAGCAGATGTTTTATCAAAAATAATGATGAAAAACTTGGCAAGTTTGAATCTAGAGAAGATGAAGGAATACTTCTTGGTTACTCCTCTAGGAGTAGAGCATATAAATGTTACAATAAAAGACTTCGGAAGATTGTTGAATGTATTGATGTTGTTATTGATGAGTCTCTTGCAGCCCCAAAAGAAGAAAAACAAACAACAAATGAAGATGATGGTGACATATGTCCGTATACATCAAATAGCAATGATATAAATAGTGAACCCAATGAAGAACCTGAAGGTGATTTATCTGAAAAGCTCCATCCAGATATGTTCAAAAGAATCATCTAGAATCTCAAATTTTGGGAGATAAGGGATCAGGTGTACAAACAAGAAGGACTCTTGTGGGATCTTCTAGCTATCTGGCATTTCTATCCACTATTGAACCACACAATGTCAATCAAGCTAGCAAAGATGAATGTTGGATTCAAGCCATGAATGAAGAGCTTGATCAAATTGAAAAGAATCACACTTGGGAATTAGTACCAAGACCTCATGAAGAAAATGTCATTGGAACTAAATGGATATTCAAAAACAAGTTAAATGAGAATGGGGAGGTTATAAGAAATAAAGCTATACTTGTTTGCAAGGGGTATGCTCAACAAGAAGGTATAGACTTTGAATAAACTTTTTCTCCTGTAGCTATACTTGAAGCCATAAGAATGTTTCTTTCTTTTTCAAGCTTCCAACAAATCAAAGTTTATCAAATGGATGTTAAATCTGCGTTTCTCAATGGTGATCTAGAAGAAGAAGTTTATATAGAACAACCACAAGGATTCATTTTGGGAAATGATGAAAAACTTGTTTGTAGACTTAAAAAGGCTCTATATGGTCTCAAACAAGCTCCAAGGGCATGGTATTATCGTCTTGACAAATATCTTCATCAACAAGGATTCTCAAAGGGGTCTGCTGATAGCAATTTATACACAAAAACCGAAAATGATAAACTATTGATTGTGGTTGTATATGTTGATGATATCATTTTTGGAAGTAATGAAGAATCTATGAGTCAGAAATTTGCTTCTGTCATGCAGCAAGAATTTGAAATGTATTTACTTGGGGAACTAACATTCTTTCTTGGCTTGCAAGTGCATCAAACTGCAGATGGTATATTCCTATCACAAGCAAAATATCTTAAGCAAATTCTGAAGAAGTATGGCATGGAAGAATGCAAACCTGTAAGTACACCAATGATAACCGGATGCAATCTCATTTCTCATGATGATTCTCCCCGGGTGAATCAACCAGAATGCAGATCAATGATAGGAAGTCTACTTTATCTCACTGGGACTAGACCAAACATTATGCATGTAGTTGGGATTGTTGGACGATTCCAAGCTAATCCAAAAGAGTCTCACCTTCAGGCTGTCAAAAGAATATTCAAATATCTACAAGGAACTCAAGACTTTGGACTATGGTATCCAAAGAATGCTGATCTTACTCTTCATGCTTACACTGATGCAGATTGGGCTGGAAATGTTGATGATCGGAAAAGCACTAGTGGTGGAACATTCTATATGGGGCCTTGGTTAGTATCTTGGTTCAGCAAGAAGCAAAACTCTATTGCCTTATCTACAGCAGAAGAAGAATATGTGGCTGCCGCATCATGTTGCACACAACTTCTTTGGATGATGCAAACCTTACAAGACTTTCAAATCAAGTGCACACCTCGTGTCTCCATTATGTGTGATAATATAAGTGCCATCAGTATTTCAAAGAATCCTATTATGCATTCCAATACCAAGCACATTCCCATCAAGTATCACTTCTTACGTGAACAAGTGCTTGAACAAAAGGTGAAGTTGGAGTATGTTCCCTCCAAAGAACAAGTTGTTGATATATTTACCAAACCTCTACCTAGGGAAGCATTCGAATATCTCAGACAGAAGCTAGGAGTCTCTGCCTTGCAGAAGATCAGATCTGCTTAAAATCAGAAGATTAAATTGGATACGCGGGTTTCCTAAAAGACAGTCGCGTATATACACGAGTTTATACACAGAAAACTGCGTATGGGTGGTTGCTGACAAATTTTTTCTGGGTCAGCATTCTTCAACACAGCTTTGGTGCTGTTGGGTATCTCTGGTGATGTTTCAGCTCTCATATTTCTGTTTCATTCTCTGATATTTGATAAGGATGCCTTGATGATTTGCTGTTGAAAGTGTTCAGGATGCACAATCTAAGGGGGAGATGAAGGAGTGAAATGGCTCAAGAACAGGTGTATAGGTTCAGGGGGAGCATTAGCCTTGCTGAGAATTATGCGTTGTTGGCATTATGATGGTTCTGAAATATGATCTCTCTCTTGAGGTCTTTTTGGTATTTGTTACGAAAGGTCATTATTGTAATTTGATGAAAAGGTCATGTTGAGACCTATGATGTAAAATTGTAATTTTCAATCATGTAAGGACTTGTTCAAATTTGTAAACTCACTTGGTTGGATAGTTGAGTCAAAATGTGTAAATCCACTTGGTTGGGTACTTGAGTCACATATGTAAATCCACTCGGTTGGATCATTGATGTAAGTATGAGTCCTTGGTGATAGGAAAGGTCATAGAGTCATGTACTTCATTGAAAAATATGTTTTGAAGATTCAGCGTGAACTCAGGGGGAGCATGGTAACTTCAAAGCACATCAGACCTACAGAGCTCTTCTTTCTACCTGAGAAGAAAAAAATTATTTTGGTTTTGATCCGCCCTTTGCCCTTGATGTCAAAGGGGGAGAGTATCATGGTGTTTGAATAGGGGTAGAGTATCTATCTGTTGTGGTGATCAAACACCATCATGGTTGCCATCAAGTCCAAAGGGGGAGATTGTTGGCAATATGATGCAATGTGTTGTCCTTGATGGCAACCTACTTGATGAAGTTGATGGCAACATACCTGATGAAGTTGTTCTTGATGGAAACTGACTTGATGAATTTGTTAATGATGTAAATCCGATGTATCTACAGAGCAGTGCAGATGTAATGGAGAAAGGAATTCCTGTAAGGGCCAGAGAAATGATTAAAATGGTATGTCACAAAGCATACGCGGGTTTTTAAAGGGGAAGTAGCGTATGTATGCGGAAAAGTATGTGCCAAGTAGCGTATGCCTATTTGTGCTCTAAATTTATAAAACCAGGGGACATTACCATGGTATTGGCCCACAGTATTGAGTGTTGGATTATCTACTTGATCCCGTCTAGGAATACCATTGGAAGTTGTGTGGTTTTGGCTCATGGTATTCACAAAGGCTAAATATATATAAGGAGAAGAAGTTCATAAGTGCAAAGGTGTGCATATGTTTGGGTTTTAATGAATAATTCACTCTGAAGTATATCTGCATGGTTGAACTCTGTTCTTAATTGATAGATCTGAATCTATGATGCACCTATGGATATGATGAAGGTTCAAGATCTCTAGATCTAGAAATGATGAATCTCTGGGATGATCTGAAAGGAAATGATGAAGACCTGGCGCAAGTCTGATGAAGAAATTGAAGAAATCTGGGTAAGTTTATAGATCTGGATTGTTCTGCAAAGTTTATCTTTTATAGATCTATACGCTAGTTTGTCTTGGTAAAAGAGCGTATATACGCGGGTCCGTTTAAAGAAAAGCACGTATGGAAGTCAGGGTTTTTGATGAATAAAATGCACTGAAGTATACGCAGGTTTTTCTCTGTGAAAGCGCGTATATACACAGGTTCAGTGAAGTAAAAGCACGTATGGAATCTAGGGTTTTGCTGAAATGTGTGGAATGAAATGTCTGATATGTTATGTTGTTTTACTGCTGTCTGTCAAGGAGGTATTCATATAGATATGGATTGTTTGAATGTTGATTGTGCTGCTAATTATGATTAAATATCAAGTTTTTGGTTGATGATTCAATGAAGGAAGAATGACTGTCTAAACAGTTCTGCATGGTTGATAGATTGTTTGAACAGAAATTTGATTTCAGATCTGAATCTGAGTTTGATCACATTCTGAAAAATCAGTGTTCTCAAAAGTATATGCAAGTTGATATGAAGATAAGAGTGTATACACGCGTCTTCAGTAAATAGAAATAGCGTATGCATTCCATGTTATGCACAGAGGCATACGAAGGTTGGAAAGCAGGGAAGCACATATACACGCGGTTTCAGTAAAGAGAAGTAGCGTATGATATTTGATTCAATGAATGTTCAGGTTTGAGTTTACATATGCATATCTATTCTGAAGTGTGGGTTATTTCTGATATCTTAGTTATAGTGGTCTCATTGTTCTGTTTGAAGTATTGGGCGAAGTATGTTTGTTGATGTTAAGTGAAGGGTTGTGTTGAAGCTGCTTTATTCAGTATGAAAATTGATGAAACGTGGTCTGCAGTAGTGCTGAGAGTCGACACCTTCAGTAAGGGGGTAGTAGCTCCCTTCCAGTGGTAGCTAGTAAACGAGAGCAAGGGGTAGTAGCTCCCTTCCAAGAGAGCCTGGTAAACGAGAGCAGGGGGTTGTAGCTCCCTTCCAGGAGAGGCTGGTAAATGAGATAAGGTTGTAGCCTTCTGCGGGTGGGTGCCTGTGTGCTAGTATGAGTCTGCGCCAGTACAATGTTGTAAGAATTTTTCTTTATAATAAATATTTAACACTGAGACGACGACATCGGTGGTTTTCTCCCGAATTGGGTTTCCACCTTAAATCCTGGTGTTCATGTGTGATGCTTATGTGTGATGATTTATTCTGTTCCTACTGCACATTTTTACTGCTTACTAAACATCTAATGAATGAATGATGCAATGATCTAAGTAAATAATTATCTGCATAATGAGATCTCTGGTAATACGCAAGTTTTGTTAAGGATATCTGCGTGTATATGTGAGTTGGGTTCAGTAAAGTAGCATATGGGTTTTTGAGAAAGAAAAACTAAAAATTTATCAGTTAGATCTAAATACTGATTCACCCCCCCTCTCAGTATTTTTCCCAACAAAATCACCTAAAGAACCTCCTTCTGTTTGGAAACAAAAAGGCACAAGAAAACAAAATGTTGAACAACTAGAGCAACCTGTCTTTGAGGAAATCAAAGTAGTGGAAGAAATACAAAGTCAACCTATTGAAACACTGCAAGTCTCTGAACAAGAAATGGCTAAATAAGAAGAAGGATCAACTAGATTAAACATGAATCCTAAATAAATATTATAATATGAAAGACAGCAAAGGGAATGGTGAAGAAAAAGAGAAGAATAAAGAAGAATTGAAGTGGAAAGAAAGGCAAAAGAAGGTAGAAGAGCAGAAGCACTTCGAAGAATAGAGGAAGAAGAAAGAAGAGAAAACCAAAATCAAAGAACACAAGAGAATGAGCAAGAATTTAATAATGATCGGGAAACTACTTTTGGCTTTCCTATTTTAGATGCAAGAGCAATACTAGGAGAAGAAATAAAAAAGAAAAATATTCCACCTTCTGTATTGCCTAATTTCTATGGAATGTCAATAGAAGATCCTGATGCATTCATGTTTGAGTTTGACATCTTGTGTAGAACATATGGATCTATTGATGATACACATAAACTTCGATTTTTTCCTGTTACTTTAAAAGTTGCAGCCTTGAAATGGTTCATGGGATTAGGAGAACACACGATAGATTCTTGGGAAGATATGAAGAAAATATTTCTTAAAAATTATCAAGCTTACTGCAAGGCTAGAGACTTGAAAGAAGACATTTTCATAATGTCCCAACAAGAAGATTAAAGTTTGGAAGAATATTTGGAAAGATTCCTTTACAATTTACAGAAATCCAAACATCATTCTCTTAGTTATGATACCATCCACACTATTTTTCTAAAGGGTATTAGAGATGAGTATTTAGACATTCTTAATGTAATGGGAAAAGGAAATATTTCTAATTTACCATTTGAATAAATTTCTGAATTATGTCAAAAATACTCTAGGGGAAGAGCCAAGAGTGAGAAAAGAGATATCTAATCGAAAGCTTCAAAATCTACAACAAGTGCAGTAACAAGATTAGAGATAGGAAACCTGCTACAAAATTTTAACACATATCTCTTAAGTACTTTGGGTACACAAGTAGATGTTTTGAAAGTTAAGAAGAGGAAAGAAGAGCAAGATGAAACCTTATCAATTTTCTGTCCAAAGTGTACAAAAAAGCATCCACTCAGGGAATGTCCTTTGCAAGGTATACAAGTATGTGGACTATTCATAGAAAATCATGCAACAGAAAAATGTCCAAAGTTAAAATAATTGCAAGCGGAAGAAGTACAAGGAGAATATTCTCTATACTATATGGAATCAAGGAGACCTCGGCAACTAAGAATGCCTCAACAGTTCCCTCAACAAAATCCCCAAATTTTTCAATATCCTCAAAACACATGGAATACACCAATTCCATGGCAGGCTTAGACACCACAATAATATCAAAACCAACCTTCACAAGTTTGGAGGGGATATGATTACAGAAACCAACCACCACAAAAAATGTGTACCCAGCAGTATCAATATCAGCAACCATACCCTCTGCAATCATTTCCTCAATATCAACAATTCCAACAATAACAACCAATGCCATATCCAACTCAAAACCCACCAATGCTAACTCAAACACAGCAAATTCAGTTTCCAACTAACCAACCAGCTCCTACACCAACACAATTACTGGCTCAACCAGTAGCTAATCCAAGCAACAAGGTGGATAGACCAGCATATCATGTGGAAGAGGCAACGTATTATCCTACTTATTCAATTCTTCCTATACAAGATGTCCACCTAAGGTCTGGGAAGGTGTTACAAAAATATTTTGCTCCAATAATTGAAGAACAAATAGAACAAGGAGAACAAAGTGAACAATCTCAACCAGAAAAACAAATTCAAAAGGGTAAAGCTATCATGACACAGACTCCACCATATCTAGAGAGATTAATACAACATAATATTCCAATATCTCTCCCTGAATTTAATATTTTGGAAAATAATACTAAATATGGTCGAAGAAAGAAGGATCCACCAACAATCCAAGTAATTGGAAGTCTTTCAAATCTCATGTCTACAAACATAGCCATTGAAAAATATGTTGATCTGGGAATTCCTATGGTTACTATTTCGATTAATAAATTTCTAGTGCCAAACACTTTAATAGAATTGGGAGCATCTATCAATGTTATGACAACATAGGCTATGAAACATTTGAATTTGAACAACATTAGACCTACTACTACAGCCTTAGAACTTGCAGACAAATCTAAAGTTGTTCCAGAAGGTATGCTAGAAGATATCATTGTCTCACTGGATTCATGGGAGTCTCCTGTAGACTTCTTGATTTTGCAGCCAAAAACAAATTTTGGAGGGCATCCCTTAATTTTAGGCCAACCATGATTAGCCAATACAGATTCTTACATTGGATGCATGTCAGGAAGCATGATTATTGCACATGGAGATGAAAGAAAACATATTACATTATATCCTCTTGCTCAATCTCCTTCTCTATTATCATTACTTGATGAAAAAGAACAACAAGAACTTCAACCTGTTCTTAGCCTTAATCAAGTTTAAAATTTTACAGCGGAGGAAGAAAATGAGGACTTATTAGATCTATTCATCTCAGAACCAAATCTTTCAGAGAAGCTTAGGATAACTCAGTATGAAGCTACTAGTTATATTTTGAATGGATGTTTTCGGGAAAATTTCACAATACAATCATTGAAAAATAAATTTGAAAGCATTTTTCCTGTAATTTCAACTACCAATTCAAATAGAAAAATCATTGAAGTCAGTCCTGAAAGACATTTGAATATTGGTAACAACTTACAATCATCACAAGAGGAAAATCTAACAACATTATTGCAAAAATATTTAAAATATTTTGCGATTATAAAGACATGCCAGGAATTCATCCAAAAACGTGCATCCATCACATTTACACTGATAATGAAATAAAACCTGTAATGCAACCACAAAGACGAATGAACCCCATGATGAAAGAAATAGTGAAAGAAGAATTACATAAACTATTACAAGTCGGATTTATCTATCCTATTTCATATAGTCAATGGGTTTCACCCTTAGTTGCGGTGCCTAAGAAAAATGGGAAATGGAGAATTTGTGTGGATTACAGAGAACTTAACAAAGCTACATTAAAAGACCATTTTCCTTTACCATTTATCGATCAAGTGTTAGATTCATTAGCCGAAAAGAAATTCTTCTCATTTCTGGATGGATTTAGCGGATATAATTAGATAAAAGTAGCATTAGAAGATCAAGATAATACAACATTCACATGCCCTTGGGGAACATATGCTTACAATGTATTACCCTTCGGTTTTTGTAATGCACCCGCTACTTTTCAAACAGAAGTTATTACTATTTTTTCTAATTTGGTTCATGAGTGTTTGGAAGTTTTCATGGATGATCTCACCGTGTATGGTACAACATATGATGATTGTTTACAAAATCTTGAAAATGTGTTAAAAATATGCATTGAGACAAACCTATCACTCAATAATGAAAAATGTTTTATGATGTTAACTGAGGAGATAGTGTTGGGACACCATATCTCTTCTTTGGGGATTAAAGTGGATCCAGCAAAAATTCAGGTCATTGTAAGTTTAACACCACCTACAACACAAAAAGAAGTTCGATGTTTCTTGGGTTATGCAGGCTACTATAGAAGATTTATCGAAAATTTCAGTAAAATATCTTTGCCATTATTCAAGTTACTTGCGAAAGATGTAGAATTCCAATGGACTGATAACTGTCAACATGCATTTGAAAAATTAAAACAAAATTTTTCAATTGCACCCATTCTTTGAGGACCTAATTGGTATTTTCCATTTCAAATTTCAACTGATGCATCTGATATATCTATTGGAGCATCACTTGGACAAAAAGAGAATCAATTCAATTATTCTATATATTTCATCAGTAAAAACTTAACACCAGCAGAATTGAATTACACTGTTACGGAAAAAGAAATGTTAGCTGTCGTACATGTAGTAAATAAATTTTGACATTATATAACAGGTTATCAAGTTTATATTCACACAGACCATTCTAATATAAAGTATTTAATAAATATATAGATTAAAAATGGCAGAATAACTCGGTGGTTGTTATTGATGCAAGATTTTAATATTATTGTACAAGATAACCAGGAAAAGATAACCAAGTTGCTGACTTTTTGTCAAGATTAAATTCACCCGGTGATCCAAATCCAGTATCAAACAATTTCCCAGATGAACATCTATTTGCTATAAATGTCAAAACTCCTTGGTTTGCAGATATAGCTAATTATTTATCATCTGATATCCTACCATATGACTACACAAACAAACAAAAACGAAGAATAATTAGAGAAAGTGCCAGGTATAGCTGGGTCAATGGAGATCTATTTTATACTGGTGTTGATTTAATGATTAGAAAATGTGTAAGAGAAGATAAAATAATTGAGATTTTGAAAGCTTGTCATGATGAACCATGTGGTGGTCATTTTGCAGATAAAAAAACAACATACAAAGTGATGAAGCTTGGATACTATTGGCCATCCATCTTCAAGGACTCCAAAAATTATGTCAAAAGATGTGACAACTGTCAAATAATTGGTAGACCAGTAGCATCAAATGAAATACCATTAAAGCCATAGGTACTTATTGAACCATTTGAACAGTGGGCTTTAAATTTTGTGGGACCAATCAACCCTCCATCCAATGGAAATAAATACATCCTTGTATGTACAAATTATGTGACTAAATGGGTGGAGGCCAAGGCAGTAGCACGGGCAATAGAAGAAACTATTGTGTCTTTTCTGTTTGAAGAGATGTTTGTGAGATATGGAATTCTGAGATAGATAGTAACTTACCAAGGTGCACAATTCACATCAAAACTTGTTAAATATATTACGGAGAAATTCAAGATCAAACACAAAAAATCAACTCCGTATCATCCTCAAGTAAATGGAAAAGTGGAATAAACAAACAAAGTCTTAGAAAACATTATGACAGAGACTGTAAAAATGAAAAAAAAGACTGGTAAGAAAAGTTGAAAGATGCATTATGGGCATATAAAATAACTTGGAAAACACTACTGGTTTTAGTCCATATTAGTTAGTGTATGGAAAAGAAGTTCTATTATCCATTGAGCTTCAAATACATACATACAAACTAGCAGCCGAATTAGGGACGGAATTGTCTCAAGCACAACATGAAAATATTATGCAGTTAAACAAGCTGGATGAGATTCAATAACAAGCAATTGAACATACTTTCCTTATCCAAGAACAAAGGATCAAATGGCATGATCGATTCATAAAGAATAAAGTGTTTCAGAAAGGAGATTGAGCACTCTTGTTTGACTCCAAGTTCAAAGATTTCAAAGCAAAATTTATGACTCATTGGCTTGGGCCATATGAGATTGAATAAATTTTCGATAATGGAGCTGTCAAGATATAAAAAATTGATGAAGCATCTATTTCTTTTGTCGTCAATGGACATAAGCTTAAAATTTACAATAAGCCTATAAATAAAGAGGATTTTCTGAGAAAAAATTCAATGGATTCAGATCTGGATATAATGGGGCAGCATAGCAATATGCCATCCATAATTCCTGTAAAATAGGAATAATAAAAGAAAATAAAAAATAAAAAAATAAAAATAAAAAACATAAAAAAATAATTAAAAGAGTTTGGTTGCGAAAATCTAGGAAACTAGCACAATACAAACTCGAATTCATATCGGAAAACCAACTTGTTTGGCCAATATGAATTCTATTTTTTTTTTTATCATACTTTACTTTAGATTTTTGCAGATATACCCTCCAAGACGTTGCAGACTTGAGGACAAGTCAGAACATCAGCTTGGGGGAAGGTGTGAAATAAAAAAACTATGAAAATAGTTTTCAACAGCTGAATTGAAGATCGAATATGAACTACACATTAGGGGAATTTTGAGGTCTAAAATGGGCCTCATAAGAAAAATGTACAACAAAAATAAACTTTATAACAACCAATAGGATTCAAGATGATGATGTCAACCATGGGGGATGATTCACCTTTTTTTAAATAAAAGGGTAAAAATATTAAAAAATAATAAAATAATAAAACTATTTTTTCAACTCGTATTTTCAACTTATTTCCCAAAATTTTTACTCAAATTTCGAGTGGGAGTACTCGTTGGATGCGAAATTTAATTCCTCATCCAAGGAGTACCCATGTTGCATACTTTCGATGAACTCTACTACACGAAAAATGATAAATACATAAAAAAACGTGATTGTAATCACGTTTTTTTATGTATTTTTCATTTTTCGTGTAGTAGGACCCATCGAAAGTATGCAACATGGGTACTCCTTGGATGGGGAATTAAATTTTGCATCCAACGAGTACTCCTTCTTGAAATTTGAGTAAAAAATTTGGGAGATAAGTTGAAAATATGAGTTGAAAAAGTAGTTTTTCTATTTTTCCCTCTAAAATTTGATGATGTCATCAAATCTTATTTGATTTTTTCCACTATTATTTTATAATTTCCTTAGGAGGCCCATTTTAGACCTCAAAATTCCCCTAATGGTCATAAAGGGACCTGGTATATCATTCGACATTTACAGAAGGGACCTGAATTATTGTTGAAATATGATTCAGAATGGACCTGAATCATTATGACAGAAGAAATTTTCAAATATGTAACATCATTGTGAAATTATGCCAGAAAGGGACCTAAAATTATTGTAAAATTACGCCAGAAGGGACCTGAGAATATCATAGCAGATGGGACCTGGAAAATATCAGATTTTTAACCTGCAAAAGGGACCTGAATAATAATTATTTTAAATCAAATCAGATGCAAGAAGAAATAAAGTCTCTACAAAGTCTACAAGAGTCATCGTAACAATAAACACAATGTCGATCATCATCAAACGTCAAAGAGGGAGTACACTTGTATAGTGTGTAAAAAAAATTGCTCTTAAATTTTCAATTTTTTTTCGAAATATTCTAGAATTGGATAAACTAATTTGATACTAGTTATGCATATTTACCTACATTACATATCACATCACCAACATTCCTTACATTTCATTTACATCTCCTACACTTTCATCTATATTCTATCATTTATAACCCTCTTCATACCACTATTCAAAACATTCCATTTATACCATACCCTATGTATTTTTCTAAACAAAGAGAATTATGAACAAAAGGTCAAATATTGAACCTATGGAAGATTCTTGGAAGACCTACAAAACCATAAACAAGGGTTAGTATTATCATAAACATTTAATTTTAAAAATTTGACTATTTTATTAGTCAATTTTTAAAAATTAAATATCAAAAGCTAAAACCAAAGTTCAAAATATACATAGCGCAATTACAAAATATATATGGTATTGTGAAAAGGTATATGATATATCGCAAATATTTTTAATCAAAACATAATTAGCATAATCATACAAGGAAATGAACTAAGGTAATGGATAAAATGTAATGCAAATAAATAAATGCAATTACTAACCTAAGGAATGATGCGGAGATAAACTAAGTGTATGGCACACATATGCATGGAGAAAATGCTTTTTATGGAGACAGAAAACATGATGATGCATGGAGGTAATGCGGATAATGAAAATAAACATAGTCATTAACATAAAACGTGAAGAAGTTGCATAGAAGGACGAATGTACACCAGCACGACAGTCAAAGGAGAAAAGATGTGCATGGGTCGGTCAAATGAGTTGATGAATGGTTAGAATGTTTTCAAATGTGTTTATATAGCATTGTGTAAAACATATGAAACCATCTCTGCCACTGTCAAGACCATTTCCGCCACTGTTAAGACCATTTCTTCCATTACAGAGATTAGAAATGATAATTTCCAAGCGATTTCACCATCATTTCCATCAGAGAGGCTCAGTGAGAGAAGGGATCATGCAGTCAAAGCATGTTCTCATATCCACAACCCTATGAAAACAAAAATGCAGAGAGAAAATAGTGAGGAAGCCGAGAGGAAAAGTGGATATAAAATGCAGAAGAAGGGGCATAGAATATAGTGAAAAGGAGAAACAGAGTGATAAGGAGGGAACTGGAGCTTTCAATGCAAAAAATCCGGAAAAATTATTGCTTAACTGAGCCATCAGGAAGCAGAACTTTGTGGAAGTGAAGGTAAGAAATTAATGAAGATTTTATTATTTAAAATATTTTGGGATTGTGTCAACAAACTCTGATTTATAAAAGGGAGAAATTTCATTTGATTTACAAGTCTTTCATGCGATGAGTTTTGTATTAAACACCATTCAAAAATGTGTTGACACCTTTCAAAAACCACTCTGCCATTAGTCAATCAACGAGATATTTTGTTGAATAAGTCCATAAATGAATATTTTAATGGATTTGTTGTGGATTAAAACTTCAGTTCAACTGAAAGAAGATCACGAAGATCAGAGAGAATCACAAGAGTTATTTCATAAGAGAGGTAAGCTCGACACGTCCTCATATACAGTGTTTCATTTCAAATGGAAAATAGAGAGTGGGAATTTCAATTCCAATTGCATAAGTGAGGTTTTTATTAACTAAACTGTGTAATAGATTTTTTTTTAACACACTCAGTCAAAATATTTAAAACAATGTTTATGAATAAAATGAAAGATAGTTAGACATGTTTTTTATGACAGAAGACAGAGTATGAGGAATGATGAAGATACGTAATGAATCTATCATGTTTGTGATGAGATAATTGAAGTTTTTTTTTTGTATACACAGTGAGTCTGAATGCAAAGTTTTGGAAATAATTTTTATATGAAATTGATGAGTGAAAAGCACTGTTGTATTAAAAAAAATCATTTTTTTTTACACAGTCCAATTTCTTTTTCAAAACAGAGACAACGAATGTTTTTAAGGAGAACAAAGAATTAAAATAGAGGGTATAATATTAGAAACACAAAATTGTGTTTTCTTGAAACCTTTCTATCAAATTCTTTTGTTTATTTACAGTAAGCTCACATTCTTCAAAAGAGAAAAAAACAGAGGATTGATTGATTGACAAAGGCAGTGAAGCAAAAAGGTAAGCCTACTACTATGGTTACATCTAGTGCTTAAATTTTTATTTGCAAAATGAAGTTAATGATGGTAGATGGTTATATAAAATGGTTTTCAAACCAAATGGCCTCAAGAGAGGAACCTAAAGACTTCCAAATAGAACACTGGAGTAGGGAGACTATGGAAAAACTTTACATTAGAGGAATTTTGAGGTCTAAAAGGGGCCTCCTAAGGAAATTATAAAATAATAATGGAAAAAATCAAATAAGATTTGATGACATCATCAAATTTTAGAGGGAAAAATGGAAAAGCTACTTTTTCAACTCATATTTTCAACTTATCTCCCAAATTTTTTACTCAAATTTCGAGCGGGAGTACTTGCTGGATGTGAAATTTAATTCCCCATCCAAGGAGTACCCATGTTGCATACTTTCTATGGGTCCTACTACACGAAAAGTGAGAAATACATAAAAAAACGTTATTACAATCACGTTTTTTATGTATTTCTCATTTTTAGTGTAGTAGAGCTCATCGAAAGTATGCCAGCTGCGCAAGCGTATCATGAATGTGAAATTAATTTATCAACAAATTACTCGCTCGAAAACAGTAAAAATTTTGGGATATAAGTTGAAAATACGAATTGAAAAAGTAGTTTTATTATTTTATTATTTTTTAATATTTTTACCCTTTTATTTAAAAAATGGTGAATCATCCCCCATGGTTGAAATCATCATCTTGAATCTTGTTGGTTGTTATAAAGTTTATTTTTTTTGTACATTTTTCTTATGAGGCCCATTTTAGACCTCAAAATTCCCCTAATGCCAGTCACGGTTAATAGGTTTTCTCCAAAAGTTCAAAGGTCATAATGAGAAGGTCACAAAATAATTTGTAAATAACTTCAGACAGAATGAAACCATGGTGGGAAACATACATATCCCTTTGACTCCTGAGTATATCTCTAAAGCATTAGATTTTCCATCTTCAAGTGAATTATATCACAAAGGCTTACATTTTAGAGATAAGGGCTGGAAATTTTTCCTAGATAAAAAAGGAAGGGTTCCTTTGATAGATCAAAAGGGATCCCAAGGGAATGGTTTAATGAACCATGGGCAGAATTGGTATTGATAATTTAGAGATTCTTCACTTGTGACAATAGATTTAGTGTAGTACACCTTTACCATGTTAGGTTGCTACAACATATCAAAGGGGATATAAGGATCAATCTGCCCTGTTTCTTCTACAAAAACATGATGAAAATGATTGAAAGCATAAAATCAGAGACTAAACCCAAAGAGGCTCAATTTATTCATCAGGGACTCATCAAAATTCTTGTAGATTACTAGTTGAAAGTCAAAGGTATGGGTTGGGAAGATTTCTTGGTTGAAAATGAGTTTGTAGAACAAGTTGTGGAAAACAAACTTAAACCCATAGAAGAAACAAGGAACGTTGTTCATACATCCCTTTATCCCAAAAAAATTTCAAAGAAACAGCAGGAGGAAATTGTGTTAGAAAAATAAACATCATTTTTTACTATTTCCAGGAGACAGAAAAAGAAGCATTCATCACAACCAGAAATACAAATCATGGAAAATTATCCTATAAAAAAACAGGAAAATTAAATCCTTGAAATACTGAAGCAAAAAGTGTATGAGGATCCTATAGATAAATATTCCTACTTTGAAAACAATGAAGTGGAAGCTGCTTCAGTTTCCAAATATTCAAAAGGGGAAGATCAAAACCTTTCCAGAGTTAGAGAGTTGACTGATAGCTTAGAGATAAGAAAAATTATGGAGAGGCACCTGAAGGATCAAAATGAAACCTATAGAATAACCAATGAGAATTTGTTTAAGGAGAATGAGAATATCAGTGAGGAAATGGGGAAGTTAAAAAACAAAAACAATCTTCTTTATACACAGGCATTCAGGTGGCTTTAGGAGAAAACTTCTTGGAAAGCTAAGTATGAGAAGCAAAAGGTGAAAACCTCCATATACAAGGAAGATAAGGGAAAAGACATGGATTCTCTTTTGTACACAGCACAACATGAGGTTTCAGGATCAGGAATGGGATCAGCACCAAGGCTCCGAAGATCAAAGAGGAAACAGCAAGCATGAGGACATGCTTGATCATCAGTTTGGGGGAGATGTTGGCCCTCGTTTTTTATCTCTTTTTTTTTTAGGAAATACACCTTATTTTTCCATATTATCCATCTATTTACCATCATATCCACCTTAAATTTACCCAAATATGCACATACAGGTATTTAATTTATGTTTTCCAATTATTAGATGTTTTTGTAAAAATTGGAATTTAAGTGCATTTTTGGACAGCAGCAGAAATTATCATAATAGCATTATGGTTTGCATATGTGCATGACACTTGTTCTTGAGTTGGATTTGTTTCTAGAAAGCTTGGGAACTAAGACTAAGAGTACACTTGTTGGCATAGTTAGGTTGAAATTTAATAGGCTCAATCAAAGGCGGTCAAACATGACCAGTCTTTATGAAGGATCCCTAGAAACTAGGTCAAAACTCTTATTTTGTGGGATTTTATAGATTATGATGGATCTGAATAGATGAATTCGATTTGTATGATAGGATAAGGATATTTATGACTACTTGAGCTATTTTAGATGAGTTTTTTAGAAATTTTATCTATTTAAGCCTCAAAATTTGAAGGCTTTGACAATGGAACTTGTATGACTTATTATTATTATTTTTAAGACTTAGAGACATAATTGAAGATATGTTCTATCATATTTTGATGTTGTTACATGATAATTGATTGATTGAAGTCTTAAGTAGATGAATTTACCTTAAAATTATGAGTCAAGGGTGGGGGGGCCCCACATTGAGCTAAGTGCACTTCTTAGTTCATTTCGTAGCTGCAATTTCTGAATTAGTTTGCTTATGTTTATTTTTTTAATTTTCAATTATTGATGAATCTAATGATCATTCTTAACCTTCAAATGAAAGGAAAAATAAGTGTTTAAGTTAAGCACTCTCTCTATCTAATCAAGATTTTCAGTTAGAATTCATCTTTACATGTTTTTACATGCTTTGATTGCTGATGGATATTAATCTTGTTTCTATCCTGCATACGAAGAGACAAACCAGTATTTAAATTAAATGCTTCTTCTATCTGATTAAGAGTTCAAAACTAAGACTCATCTTTTCCTGATTTTCTGAATTCCTGTTTTCACAATAGCATTAATGATAAATGAAATAAATGATGAAGGAAAACCAGGACCTCTTTTAGTGAAGAGTCTCTTCAATTATAACTTCATGCATCTTAATCTATTGTTTAGTTAAATTCCTTTTTTCACAATAGTATTGATGATAAATGAAATCAATGATGAAGGACAACCAAGACCTCTTTTAGTGAAGAGCCTCTTCAATTATTACTTCATGTATCTTGATCTATTGTTTAGAATTTAGAAATTATTTAAAATAGATTTGTATTTGTAATATGCATTTCCCTAATCATCAATAAACCATATTTTGAATTGATCACAACAAAAACCCATATAATTTGGGTATGCTTCTAAGTTCCACTAACCCAGATTGATAATAAATACTTGCATTAGGTTACAATAGTAAATTGACCCAACAACATGTACATAGTTCAGAAATTCATCTACATTGGAATGTTTCCCAATACATACATTCCTACAGATATAATCCATGTTTGGATGATGATTTGTATGTAAAGTCATCGTATAGATGATGTTTACAACAATCATGAAATCATAGCCCGGATGGATGAAACTGGATCTGCGGTATTCTTATCTCGTTCACTCTATCGTTTAGGTACAAGTCTAGCCATGTGAATATATGATTTGTAGTCGAACATGGGAGGACATCGTTTGATTACTAGCCAATGATGTGAGTTTTTAACAAACGAGAGAGAACCACCATTGATGTTAATGGATCTCAAGGTACTGCAGTACAGTTTTCAAGGCGTAAATAGATGATTTGATGTCGAATACCAAAAAAACTATTTTGGTCAAAGGTCTGGAAGTGAGAAACTTGTCGATGATGTAACAAGCCTTAGGGTACTGGAAGATGTTTCTATGTATACTTCCTAGATGATGAGTTGATGTCGATAGGAAGAAAATTTATTGAAAAACAGGAGTTACTGATTTCAGAGAAAAAATGTGACTTGATATAGCTGTTATTCATCAGTAATTTTTTCTTTTACGGATGACTAAATGCTTATCCTAGATTTCTAGAAACAAAATTCATGAACATTGTGAGTTCTATAAATCTCACTGCCTTCATTATCCTTAGGATAAATTTTTCACTATTTCACTACTCTATCAAGTCATGGCCAGCCTATCACTCCCAGAAGACCCATCATGAGCTCATACCACTCATTTTCACTATGTTTTTCCACATCTGACCTTACCACTCTGTTTTAACTTGCCTAACCCTTCTACTTCCACCTTGGATTTCCAAGTAGCCTAACCTTTTCCCCTATTCACCAAGTGCCTCAAGAATTGGTGGTTTTAGGCTACTTTTCTAGGCTCTTTAGATAAATCAAAATCAAAAATTTTTGGGTATGCAATGCATAAAGTCTGTCAAAAAATCTGTTTTACACCTAAAACCCCAAGTCAAAGTTTCAGCCAAAGGCCAAGTCCAAAAAGCCTCCCACTAGGTCATTTAGGGTTTCATGAGTTGTAGGTTTGTTTTGGTTTTCTAAATCATTGTTTTACATGTGCAAAAAAGATGAAATCAAATGAAAAGAAGGGCCAGCACATGATTTTCCAAAAGGTATCAAATATAATTCAAGGAAGGCCTCCTTGATCAAAGCACAACTTCTGTAGAAAGACAACTGCCCATCTTAAACATTTTTGCAGGAATGATTGAGATGGATACCAGAAGAAAAAGAGGTAAAGTAAGAGGCCAGCTCATCACTAAGGACATCCACAGCAAAGGAGAGGAAACAAGCCTATGTTCAAAGAGAATTAGGGTTTTGGGAATGATTGGCTAAACATTGTTGCCAAAAAAAAAGCCAATGAAAAAGACCACAAGGACAGAAGCCACATCAACACAACCAAGCACACATTGAAGATTTCTTAGAGATTATAAATGAATAAGGGAAAAAGGTGAGGTGAACTGAACATAAATGAATGAACTTGAAAGGAGTATAGAGAACTTAGAAGGAAACAATAATTATTTTTCTCTTATAGCCCTAAAACCTAAAGTTTTGGAAGGATAGGCAAAGCAGGTGAAATGAGGATGATGGGCCTCCACCATGATGGCAGAAGGTTTTGAAAGGATATCAGAAGGTGACCTCCATGGTTTTCCAAGGTAAAAGGGTTTCACTACATCAAAGGGAGAAATTGAAAAGAGTATCAGTGTGAGGGAGACTAAGCCTTCAAGTGTAGTCAATTGCTGTCAAAATGGTCAAAGGAAGGAAATCATAAGGTCAAGTGTCAAAAACAGAAATCAAGCTGAGCATGATTTTACTGTTGAGTAAATGAGGTGTAAAACTCCAAATAATGACTAAGGAGACCAAGAAATTGTATTATGGTAGCTGCCAAAATCAGAAGTGGTCAAGGGAATACATAGCATGGTATGATTTTCCAATCTTTGTCAAAATGAACATGTCATTGTCAAAATTAGCAGGAAGGTAAAAATACATGTTTCAAGTAACTTACACTCAAGAATGCCAAAAAGGATAAAAATAGTGGTTTCATTTTATCAGTGCAAGAAGAAAAGTTTTAGCAGTGCAAACATTCCCAAATTTAAAGGAATCTCTACATCTCTTCGGCACACCCTCACCAAAGGAAGAAAAATCACTTTGACAAGTTCAAAATCACCTGAAAAAAGGCTAAAGGGATATCAGTGAAAATTATAAAGTGACAAAAACAAGCTTAGCAAAAGTGGGTTTTCTGAATTTGATTTATTGTTCAAAAGGTATAAAGGCTTCTCATTTATCATTTTTTAATCTCACTTGTCACTTTGCAAAAAGAGAAAACCCTTCAGAAGAATTTTTCTGAGTTTTTTGAGAAAACTGGGCCAAGTCATTGGCGCTGCGCGAATAGGTGATGCTACACTTACAAGGCCTGGCGCTGCGCTAACCATCCATTTTCTCGTTCAAAATAACTCTGTGATGTGCTAATCCGGGGTGGCGCTATGCGAATCTGTGGTGATGCACGTAGATAGGCCTGACATGCCCAGAAACCTGACAACCTTTTGAACGCTGGCGTTGCGCTAGTCTACGGGCATGAATGTCGGCGTTGCGCCCACAAGCTGACCCAACTTTTTAGACAGGGCACTACGCTAATGCAGATACCCTCCAATAAACAAATAATTTACCCTAGGGCTTAAAGTCACCCTACAAATTTTCCTCCAAGGCCAGCAAAGGAGCTAAACTGGTAGGTACACCCTTCTTTCTCCTCCTTTCAAATAATTTTAAGTATTTTTGGTCGCTATCAATAATTAAACCTTAGGTGTGCAAACCCTAGGTCTCAAATGCATATTACACCTTTGTTTTTGGCCTCCTTGAACAATTTAAGTGCCATTTGAGGGAGAGTAAGCTAGTGTGGTTACAGGTCATTTTAAAGAGAAGCCCCCTTACGCTCCAAAGCAAGCAATCCTAAAACCTAGCCTCCATATCACTCATCTGTAAAGGTTGCCATCACCACCTTCTTCATTTTTCTCCTCCAAACCCTAGTTTTTCCACAAACATCTCCTATCACCATGTCAGGCGCTGAAGACAGTAGCAATAGTGGAAGAAGCCAAAGGCCTATCAGACCAAACCACAAGGGAGGAAAAGTGAATAGGTTTGAACCACTGAGCACAGTAGATATGACCTCCAGGGAAAATTTTAAGAA
>JAXQQM020068899.1:0-21763 GCA_034641835.2 Pinus albicaulis
CTTATTGTTGTAGATTTTCCCTATTTTGGGATATTACAGGTGGTGGACTAGAAGGATTAGCTCCATTGGAGACCACATAACCTTGTGTAAGGAAAGGATTCCTTAGCGCAACTGGTTGTGAAGAGAAGGGTCGAGTAGAAGATGGGAATGGCTGATTAGCACGCTTGTCATTTTCTGTCACTTGCAACAAATGATGCATTTTAGGGAGAAGGTGACACTCATGAGTATAATGCCCATAAACACCACAACTAGTGCAAGGTTTATCTGTGTTGATGTTGTTTCCTTGCTTAGGTTGGATACCTTATCTTTGGGTGTTGGTATATTGGTTTCCCCTAATGTTAGGGATGTTTAAAAATGTAATTAGGTTCAGTCTTCATAATGACAAATGTAATCACGATACTATGTATATAATGAAAATAGAAAAATAAATTTATTATTGTAAGTCTTGAGGCATGGGTTTCATGCTCAAAAGAATTTATTTATAGGTCAAAGCACTCATTGAGTGCCTCTAGGTTTGTTATAAAGTCATTGAGTCATTGTCATGTATGAATGACCCATCTGGGCATGTTACATATTGTAAAGAAATATTTATTGAGTCATAATCAAGTAAAAAGACCCTCCAAGACCTCATCATGGCACAAAGTTCAAGTCGGCCTAAGGAAACTTCTAGTTGACCTAAAGAGCAATTCACACCCCTCACAAGCATATAAATAAGAAGGAATTCGACATCTTTTGTACACTCACTCAAGAAATTTTGATCTCCTCAAGACAAAAGCTGGAAAAGGACGAAGAAGAAGAAGAAGAACTAGATCGAAGTTTTTGGGCCTCTCTCTCTCTCTCTCGTGCTAGGATTTCTATATTTGTTGGGCAGAAGAATTTGTTGGGAAAAAGAATTTGCTGGATAGAAGAATTTGCTGGGCAGGTCGAAGTTGCAAAAGAATGTGGTGGGGAGGTCGAAGTTGCTAAAGAGTTTGCTGTGTAGGTCGAAGTTGCAGAAGAATTTGCTGGGTAGGTTGAAGTTCCAAGAAGGATCTGCTGGGCAAGTCGAAATTGCAGAAGTTGTTGGAATCAAGGTTTGACTTGGTCTTGGAGGGTCTTGGTCAAGGGTCATAGGTCTTGGAATTCGTCAATTGAAGTTCTATCAGAAGATAATAATTCTTGTGGGTTTTCCTCTCAGTTGGAGAGGTTTTGGCCCTGGCTGATCGCCTACATCTTGTGTCCTATTGTCTCATTGATTTTATTGTTTGGTAGCCGTTTAATGATAAAAAAACACTAATAATAATCAAGTGTAAGAATAAGCTAATCAAGTTAAGTAAAAGTACATCACAAATAGTTATCAAAGTAAGAGAAATCCCCTAATCTGGCTGCCCCTAGATTTCTCAACATGGTATCAGAGCTAAGGTGTCAAGACAAGGAAATGCAACTTAAAGAAGGACACTCAAGGGCCAAAGCGCTAGAAAAGCATGTAAGAAGCATCAAAAATAGTTTGATCAAGAAAGAGAAATAAGCCTTATACCCAATGAAGGAAGAAGATTGAAGCATTTTTTGCTTTGGTTTGGGCTAAATCTCCTCCACACATGTGAAGGTTAGGGAATCATCCTGCATCAGTAGAAGTCGAAAATTGCAGTCACTCAAAGGAGCCAAAGTTTGGGTTAAAAGACTATTTAGCAAGTCCATGGCTACACTATGGTTGCCAATCTGAAGAAGTTGAGTGATTCCATTTTAGATTCAGATTTGGCGAATCCCACGATTTACAGGTAGTTGATCGGATCCTTGATGTGCGTGGTTAACACTAGGCTAGAGATTTTCTTTGCAATGAACACCTTGAGCTAGTTTATGGTTGAGTCAAGGCATGTACATTGGGTTGCAGTGAAGCATGTGTTGAGGTACCTGCATGGTACAATTGGATAAGGTCTAAGATATGTCTCAGGTGATGAAGTGAGTCGGTAGGGATAAACTGATTTTGATTGGGCTGTGAATGCAATGGACAAAAAGAGCAACTCACAGTGTTGCTTCAGCTTGGGATCAACTATGATATCCTGGTTTAGAAGGAAGCAGATTTCTGTTGCACTCAATACAACAAAAGCGAAGTATATTACAGCCAGTGCCACAAGTTAGGAAGTTGTGTGGCTTCAGAAGCTCCCTGCAAGGCTATTTGATCAGGTGCTAGAGATGACCTTGATATATTGTGGTAATCAAAGTTGTGTTAAGCTTTCGGAGAATCTAGTTTTTCATGACAGGTCGAAGCACATTGAGATCAAGTATCACTTCATTTGAGACATGGTGTAGAAGGGAGTAGTGAAGCTCTAGTACATATCCATAGACGAGCAAATTGCGGACATTCTCACGAAGCCTTTGTGTAGGGGGGAGTTTGTATACTTCAGAGACAAGCTTGGTGTGATGCAGAATGTATCCCTCATTGAGAGGGAGTGTTGATGTTTTTGCAGCATCGGGCAAACCTTCTCCCATGGGGTCATGCTGATTTGACTAGGGGAGAATGATGCATTCAGCGATGGGACCATGCTGATTTGGCTAGGGGTGAATGGCCCATGGAAAGTCTTTCTCCCATGTGGTCATGTTGATTGGCTCGGGGAGATTGACCCACAATGCTCACATTATGCTCCATGAGGGAGTGATCTATCTTTTATAGAGCAAGTTTGAATTATTTGTTGATTGGGGCTTTTCTCCCAACAGTGTGGTAAACAATTCTACTCTAATGCTGAGTTGTTATGTAGGCTCTATTAGTGAAGGGGTTTCTTGTGATCAACATCAACCTTGATGGGTCTCCACTCAACATCAAAGCTCTATATAAATAAACAAGCATGTGAGAGGAAAATCATCAACATAGCAAGCTCAATTGATCTTTTCTGGTGGAGGAGAAATTCGGCCAAGGAGAAATCTGTTGCTGGATATCATTTGTATTGTTTTCTCTCTCTTGGACGCGGTACATGTGAGGAGGTTGAGTGATTTGACCAACCTAGTTGATCACAACTTCACTGAGTTTGACCAGTTTGCACGTATGATTTGTACAACCATTGTTTGACCCATTTGATGTCAGTTGCACGTGAATAGTTGACCGTAGTTTGACTTTGACTTAGCCGCACGTGTGAGGGTTTGAACCTAAGAAACCAGATTTGTTGGGTGGGGCCCACGAATCTCGAATTCGTCGTATCTGATACGATACGTATGGATTCGTACCGAAATCACCGGATTCGATCGTATTTGTACAGGATACGTCGAATCCCGATCGTATCCTGTACGGATACGATCGAATCTCGTACAACCGGATTTGAGCAGCTGAAAAGTGCGATTTTGACTTATAAAAGTCCGATTTCTCTCATTGTTTCTCACAGCTATTTGTTTGTGAAGTGAGCAAGGAGCAAGGGTTAGCAAGGGGAAAGGGAGTTTTTTCAAAGAGATTCAAGCATTTGGTAAGTGCACTGTCCCTCTATGTTTTTGCATTTAGTTCTCTGTTAGTGTTTGCATGTGCATATGTTTTATGTATTTGGTCATTTTTGTTTATTTTTTACAGTTTTCATGGCTCAATCAAGGGCAGCAAGACAGGGGCAAAGAAAAGGGAAGAATGTCCCCATTGGAGATGCCCCTCCTGTCCCTGTTTCATCAGGGTCTGCAAGTATTCCATCTATTGGATGTGGGGCCGCAACAGCAGCTTCAAATGTGCAGGGAAAACAAACTCATGACCCCAAATACCCATTGTGGAAATATGTGACAAGAGAGGCAGGGCTAGGCAAAAAGGCAAAGGGAGGAGGAAATTGTTCATGGAAATGCAATTTTTGCAATGGCCACTTCACTTGCACATATTTCTGTGTGAAAGCTCATTTGTTGGGTTTGCCAGGTTGTGGCATTCAATCTTGTACATCAATTGAATTGCCACAGAGGAAGGAATTGGAGAAAGAGCAATTTGTTGGTGCGACAACTGTGGCATCAAAATGAAAACAAAACAAGAATGATGACCCCCTTCCATTCTTAAGGAAAAGTAGCAACAAGTTCCATTTTGAGAGTTTTAGTAGGGGACAATCAGCAAAGGGAAAGGCAACTGCAGTTGGTCCAATGGACAAGACTTTTCAAAAAGAGAAGAGGGAAGAGCTTGATCTCATCATTGCATTTTTTTTCTATCAGAACTTCATATCCTTTAATGTTGCACGGTCACCTCTATTTATTGAGATGTGTTGAGCTCTTAGTCATGGGGCTCCATCAGGGTATGTGCCTCTTGGGTTAGAGAAGCTCAGAACCACATTGTTGACAAAGGCAAAGAAAGAGGTTGAACAAATGCTTGAGCCTATTAAATCAGCATGGCCAACATCTGGGGTTAGCATTGTTTCTGATGGATGGATAGATGCAGAATGCCACCCACTCATCAACTTCATGGTGTCATCCTTGAATGGTCCAATTTTCTTGAAATGACAAAAATTAAATGAGCTGTATGGGCTACGCTGTCAAGATGGTTGGTCTGCATAGACCACTTAGGGAATAGAAGAAACGTTGTGGCCGAGAGGGAGGAGGCACACATTATTTTCCATTCACATTCTCTCATGCGCTGAGGAAAAAAACCCTATGCGCATGGAGAAAGAACAACCACAAGAAGCAGAGCGTGGGGAGGTCTGGTGAGTGTGGCATGATTCATGTGCACATAGAAAGAAAAATGAATAGAGGAGGCAGAGATGCTTGTATTGAAGAAAGAAGTGGAGGCCGAGAGGCTCTTGTGGGGAAAACACCCACAACTCATATGTATAGGAAGAGAAGGGAATAGGAAAAGATAGGGAGGTTGTGAGGCTCCTGGATCGTAAAAACTAAATTGCTGAGAGGGCAGAGAAGATATTAGGACTGAGAGAATTCAGGGAGAAGATGTTGAAAATAGTAGCGAGAAAGGGTTCCTTGATTTGTGCCTTTATCAAAAGAACCAGAATGAGTTTCTTCTTTGGCATGCTCGAGCTCCTGCAAAATAGGAGTCAAGGATGAGTTATGAAGTTGTTAACCAATGTGTTAAGATAGAAGGTTATGTTTATTGTCTTCTAGTGCGTGTTATTTTGGGTAAAGGACGAGTTGATTGAGTTAGGCTTTTAAATTATAGGAAGGATGAGTTAACACAACCAATGAGCTTTTCTTAATTAGTCATTCAAGAGTTTGACTTTCCTCAAGTAAAACTTGCCAGTAATATCCTAATCAAGGTGCTTATGAGGAACGAAGGCACAATTTGATCATTGCCTTTTGAGCACGAGTTGGTGAGACAAGACAATAGAGCTCACGGGTTTGTGAGAAGGTTGCACATGTTTATGTGTGGAGCTTGTGAGATAAAGGTGTGCCAAGAGAAGCTTGTGACAGAAAGGCGTTCCAAGAGAAGCTTGTGCGCATTATTTGAGAGAGGAATTTCCTTGGAAATTGCGCAACAATTTCGGAGCAGCCTATGTGCAAGGTATTAGGAGGAAATCGAGGAGCAGATGGGGGGTCTTGCAAGGAGTGTTTCAACTTAGTACAAGTAGAGGGAATCAGATTGTATTCTCTATTGAAACAAGTTGTATTTGTAAGAGATATATTGCTCAGTTTCTATCATTAAAATTCTCAAACAAGTAGAGGGTTTTCCTAGTTGGGTTCCCTAGAAATTTTTTTGCCTCGATTATTGTGATGGTGTATTTATTTTTGTTTGTATTCTGATGCTAAATTTGGTAGAGGAATTCTGTGCCTATATGAAAATAAACTAGTTCTCAGATTGTTCATATTAGCAGCTGCATAATTTCAATGAAATTCTAGAGAAGAGACTTTGACGATATCACAACTATGAAACCCATGAGGGGTTGCTGGCTAATAATCATAGAGTGAGCTCAGTTGATAGTCTAGCTGATAATCACCAAGCAATGGCTGTGCCCTACAGGTCTGATAAATCCACTGGCGAGTGCACCCTTGTTCCTTCAGAGGTAACACAAGTGATAAAACCTCCTTATCATTCACTATATTTCTCTTTCCACATTTGAATTGAAACTTCGTGTCCAAGTCCTTATTGATGTTGGGATTTTGTAATCTAAGTCCCTTTGAATAAAAGAAAGCGTTCCCTACTTGAGGTAAATTTGTTGAATAACGGGTGGGTGAAGGCAGCATGGCCTTGAGACACCCTATTTTCAACCGATGATATTGTTTCAATTCCTTGAGTGGATGATGGTTGTATTCCAGTGAGTGGTCCACTATCCTTGGTTAATCTGATAACTGGTGGGTGGAGGTGAGGCAACCTTGATACACCCTGTTTCAGCTGATACTACTGATATAAAACTCCTTTGAAAGCACTCCATCTCAAGCTTTGGAATCTGGTTCGAGGGTGAGTACTGCAAGAAAGATTTGGCTGCAGTGTCTAAGGTTGGGTGGAGAGTTGAAGTCCCAATCTCCATTGCCTAGTTTAGTTTATCAAGGATAAGTGTCTACTTATGACTCTCATATTTTGAAAGCTTATGCTTATTTAATGCACTGTTTTATCATGGTTTGTGATGTTGAGGAATGAGGTATAGCTGTCTGAATGAACATTGTTGTTTTAAAGACATGGTTATGGAATGGTTTCAGTTCCTGTGTTGGCCTAAGGACTGCATTGATATGAATTCAATGTGCTTGGTTCAATGCGTGTATTATGCCATGAAATGTGACTTTATGTATGCTGAAAAATAATGATTCTTGTATGAATTAGAAGTGTGAACTTCTTGCATAGATGAATGGATTAAATGCTTGTAATATTCCAAGCAGAAAGTTTGGTGAATGGCATGTGTGCAATGTCTATATGATCTAGTTGGTATTCCTGAGTTTGACATGGTCTAAGAGGCCTGTGCTCTGAGAGATAGATAGATCTCTTTTCTGTGTAATGTTCCTGGATTCCAAGCCTTATTTTTTAGGTGCCAAGCTCAGGAGGAATAACGATACACACACACACATACACATATAGATATGTATATCTTTATATGTAATACATATAAACTGATTGGGCTGAAATCCCCATAAGCTGAAGAGGGATGGCATCAAGACCAATTATGCGTGCACATTCAAGGTTAGGAGGGATAGCTCTTAGAGATACATAACTATGCATGTATGGAAATGAGCGGGGGGCAAGTTCAAAGCGTTGAGAGGCTTGGCCTTTGTCCATGTTGCTGTAACCAACCGCCAAGGGCAGAAACCACCTCAACTGCATATGTGGACAAGTGCTGTAGAGCTGGAAGTTAGGGACCGAAGGAAACAAAGGATGTCAAGCATAAGCCTCTAAGAGTCAAATTGTATCATTGGAAGTAGTTATTAGTTTGAAAAATTGTACTAGACTTCTTTTCGCTAGAAAATAAACACATGACACTTGTCATGTGTCGGGTGGAACCACGCAGAGGGTGATGTCACCCCAATAGAAATGGGGTGATGATGTCACCTCGACGATTTATCCTCAGAAGAAACAACGAGGGACTACGTGAGTAAATTTTGGGATTTAAAGTCTAGGATGTTGTGGCAGGAGTGGGCTCGAGTGCTCGCTATTGCTACAAATATTGTGAGGATATGGTGGAGAAGGGACCGCCAGGGTTCCACGTAATCTCGGAAGGTTCGTCTTCAAGAGAAATGGCGATGGATGACAAAGTTATTTCTGAGGAGGTTATCTTTGGGGTGACGTGGTCTTCGAGGGGCTTGCACCCGCATACCCATCATGTCTCGCGTATGTGTTATGGTTGGGCCATGTGAACCGTGGGGGGTTAGTTTGTGACTCTTGCATATGAACGGGTCAGCAACTAAGGTAACACTGTCGTGTGGCAGTAGGGTCGCTGACTGGGATAACTGCGTGGGGACCATGTGGAAGGTCAGAAGATGGGGCGAGACCTGATAGGTCAGATTTCCATCTGTTGGAAAGTGTAACTAGGATCGGTCTTCATAATGACTATGTAATGAAGAAGACAAAGATAATAAAATGTATTTTGCAAAGCTTGACTCATGGGTTTCATGAGCAAGTAGTTTTTATTATAGGTCAAAAACTTCTTCTTGATGTCTTTTAGGGATTTGTCATCTTGTCATAAATGTATAAAATAGAGTCATGTATGTAAAGTCATGTTACACTTGTGTAAAGGACAAATTATATGCTCCAAGATCTTGTCACCTCGCTCCACGAAGTCAGCTCAAAATGTGTTGAAGATCCACCCTTGATCAAGTTGGCCTATCTATAGATGAACATGTCAGCCTAGAGGTGGGAGACAATCCCTATATATAAAGAGACTACGACCTCATTTGTAACAAAGAAAAATTCGGATAAAGGTTTGCAATTTAGTGTGAAAGGAAGTGCGAAAAGAGAAGGATCATTACCGAGAAGAAGAACTGTGATTGAGTCAAGAAAAGAGGTTTACTATCTCTGGTTAAGGGTCTGCTCCCTCCTCGCATATCTCAGGAAGGTCGAAGGTGCTCACAGCGTGAAAATGACATCTACAAGTTCAGTTTCGGGCTATCACACCTCGCATACAGTTCAGGGAGGCCAAGGACTATCACAGCGAGAGGAAAAGGTGCGAAGAGTAGGCAAGTCTACAAGGTTTCAAGGTCATCATAGTTCAGGTCTTGGGTCTGCACTATACCACACATATCTTGGATAGGCTGAGGGTATCAAGGGTGCAATAAGGAGGTCGGAAGGGACACTATAGGCAATCGAGAAAGAATGAAAGGAACCACATCATCTAAGGGCTAGGGACCGAGCTTTCTAAGGCTGGTGCAGAACAATGCAGAACAGTGCAAAAGTTACACTAGGAGCCAAAAGGGAGCAGTGACAAGGATTTAGAGGCATACATAGGTCAAGGTTTTGTGTCATGGTCATGGTACTTGTCAATTGAGAACCTATAAGAAGAACTAGTTGCAGGTTTTCCTCTCCAAGAGGGAGAGGTTTTGGCCCTGACATTAAGAGCCAAAAGCTTGTGTCTTTTGTGTTTTGATAATTGACTTGATGAAATACCTAATAAGCTAATGAAGAGAATATCTAATTTAGAGAAATAAGTTCACAAGTAATTATCAAGTAGAGAATTGAATTAAACTACGCCCTATCAAATTCTTAACATGGTATCAGAGCTAATTTGCTAGAAAGGGCTATTTGACAAGCAGACACTCAAGTACCAAGAAGATCAAGGATCAATTTTTAGAAGGCAAAGTCTACATTGAAGAATCAATCCTTAGATTCTAAAGAAGCAGTTTGTATATGGAAAGCCATCTCAAGTAGATCAAGGACGCCATCATCATCAAGGATTGAAGGTAATTTTAGGTCTCCTGAGGAAGCCATTCAAGGAGGAAGCTCCTACTACCTTTTACATCATATACTCAAGTAAGTATCTTAATGTTCTCATCTGAATCTGTCGAAATGACTTTTTGCAAAGAAAGCAACAAATTGTTTGGGACTACAAACTTTCTTGCTTGGAAGAAAAGGACAGATTTAAATTTGACTGAAAATAAAGTTATGGATTACATTAAAGGGTCAAAATGACTAAACCCTCAAAGGAAGACACTCAAGCTTATGCCAAATACATGAAGGGAGACATAAGAGCCCAAAGGATTCTTATAGAATCCATAAAAGACACTTATTCCCTATGTATCCAAATTAGAATCATCAAAAGAAATATATGAGAAATTGGTGGAGCTATTCTCTGTAAGTACTGCAGGAGAAATAATATCTCTAAGACAAGAACTATATAAGTGGAAAATGTCAAGAGAAGAAGGAATAACTTCATATTTTATGAAGATTTCTGAAATGCGAGATCAACTGTAGGAAATGGGAGAAATAATGTCTGACAAAGAAATGACTACAGTGGTGCTGAATGCTCTACCAGAGGGATGGGGAAACTTCACTTCTAGTATCTATGGGAAGAAAGAAGCAACACCATTCCAAGATCTGTGGTCTCTATGTAAGATAGAAGAGACTAGACTAGAAGCCAAAATTGAGACTAGAACAAATGAGGAAAATCAAGCCTATGCTGCCATGCAAGAAGGAAAGGAAAATTTGGTAAATCTGGTCATCAAAACAAAGGAAGAAACATGAACAAGATACGATGCTATGGATGTAACGAATTTGGGCACTATAAAAGGGATTGTCCCAAATCTAACAAGGGTAAGAGGAAAAAGGAGGAAGCCCATGTTGCTGGAGAAGTAGAAGAACCTGATGCAAAGAAGCCGAAGAAAGAAGAAGTGAAAGATTTCTATTATGATTGAGATCATCTTCATATTTAAGTAGTATATGTCAGGTTGTAAAATAATATGATAGGAAGCATTGTATTTTAGGTAGATGCATCTCGTTAGGATGGGCATCATGATGGGAGCATTAAAGGAGGAGCACTTGTTGTAGGAAGATATCTACGCTATAAAAAGCTCCTTGGAACCTCACTGAAAAACAAACATTTATAAAAGGTAGTCATCAAGATCAAAGGTCATCATTCAATAATCAATAAGAAAACAAATGTTGACATTCTCCAATGGAATCCTTTTTGGACTCACTGATTAGAAAGAAAGCAATAGGCTTCCTTGAGAAATTCTAACTTGCAAAATTCTAGATGACATATTGATGAAGTAGGTCAAGGGAATGAAACTCTTCGTTCTAAAGAAACCTGCTGCAGGATGACTCAAAAGGAAAAGAAAGAGGTACATATATATATGCTGACACTTGATGCTATGAAGTCATGTGATTGCAGGTAGTATACTTGTATCTTTAGAAGTATGATCAAAATAGAAAGCATAAACTCTTTTGATGCACAAGTTGCCATAATGCATGATCTACACTAGATGAAATCAACATAATATGTCCTGATATGGAATACGAGGTGATTGTACATTATCAAGGAACTACACTATGGAAGTTCTTGGGAATGAAATAAAACTGTGTGGAGAAAGAAAAAGGAAGAGATCATGGGAAGTACAACCTTGGAAAGAAGCAGTCAACCTCCAAGGAAACCAGTAAGACTTGACTAGAAAATTTCCTGGGAAGATATGTAGACTCTGATAGAAGTCTGAAAAAGATGGAGACCCTTGACAATACATATCTTTAGGAGATTTGTTTGTTAAATTTCTGAAGATGTTCTATGCTAGATGCAAATACTTTAAACTTCTAGGGCTCAATGAAAGTAAGATGCAGATAGAACATACCAATAGATCGATGGAAGACAAGCCAAAAGAGAGATAAAGAATGGTGGTGTTACTGCGATTAGCAAGATGCTTCAACCAGCAAAGTTTTCATAAGGTCAGCCTCCCACATGTGTCACACAACCCAAGACGTCTCATCAAGAATATACCACCAAGACACTGCACCAAGATGCCCTAAACGTAGAACCAAGAACGCTGCTCCATCACCATCCCAGAGAGAAGAAAATGCCTCCATAAAAATGTGTGTGTGTAAAATGAACTCCAAGTCTCTCCAATATATAGGCATCTGTGGGGGTGTGTGACACATCTCTTATGCATGTGGGATAAATGTTAAAATTGGACAACTAGGTCCAAACTCCATGTTGTGATGCTCAGATGAAGATACCGATATTTTTATTGGGTTCTTCTTTCGGGGAGGTGTAAGATCGATCTAAAATTGATCTTAATCCGATGGGCAGAACATTTATTTTGAATTTATTTTTAATAATTTCAAATATGTGTAGGTCGGCCTTAAGGTTTTACACCCCCAGCAGATGTGTCACACACCTCAGTGATTGGTATAAATAGAGTCAACGTTGGAGGACTTTTTCACTCATCTCACCCTCACACATCATCTCTCCTCTTTTGATTTAGTACGAGCTCCTTGGAAGCAGTTTCGGTTCACACGTGGGAAGAAGGACGAAGAAGAAAAACTACTATAACTAGGGTTTCCACGCAAGTTTGACCAACGTTGACTTTGGTCAACGCATGGTCCAAAGAGGTTGAATTTTGGTGGAGACTTAGATTTTGGAAGGTCGTACATATTGGCACAAGAACCGAGGTCAAAAGGTTGACCGAAGAATGAGCTATGTTGACTTTCTTGCTTCTGTTCTGCGTTGACTTTTTTGGGCAGTGTTGACTTTTCTGGGGTTGACTTTGAGTTGACCGTGTGGCTGTTTTGAGGGCTGTTGTGACACATGCTGGGTTGGTTGACCAAGGAGACTTTGCTGGTTGAAGCATCTTGTTGACCGCCGTAACGCACCACCACATTTTTTCTCGCTTCTCGGTTTGTCTTCTCAGAGATCCATCAAGATGTTCTATCAACATTTTACTTGATTGTTTATGTGATTGCCTCTGTAGTGAGCAAGTTAGAACAAGCATAGAACATCTACATAAATTTACATGGTAGCGTAGGGCCGAAGACAAGCCCTAATTTGCAGTTTTGCAGCAACTATCGAAGAGGAAAAATGGGTTCCACAACTATGGTCAAGAGGATGACAACACTGAAGACACTCATGCTTGTAAGATGATATTGGATCTCAAATTGGAAGACCAAGATGTCATGGACTATGTGCAGGGTAAAATCCAAGAAGTTCATCCATCGTTATCGTCTGTCGGAACAGTACAAGCAGAAGGGGAGACTAAAGCAAAGTCAAGACTGAATCCATTCATAAAGTCTCGGTGGCCTAAGATTCCTCTGAGTTAAAGTACATCCAAAGAGAGCAAGATAATTGATCTCATGTTTAAGGCCAACAATGCGAATCAAAGGCCTATTCTTCAAGAATCCAATCAAGAATCCAAAAGGTAGAGATGAGTTCAGGTCCAATCATACTTTAAGCTCATCAGAGATCAGAACAATCCTGCTGGCTATTGTGAGACAACAATACCCGAGAAAACGTAATCATCAGACTTGAGGGTCTCTCATCCATTTTACATGTGTTCAACACTAACATTCTAAATAATAATGTGATACCTGAATTTGACGAAGTACTGTCAAGATGTGTTCAAGAAGAATCAAGAGTGAAGGAGTATGGAAATGGAGGAAATGTTGCATACGCTGCTCATTCTGGAAAGAAGAACTCTGGTGGTCCAAAGAACAAGGGAAAAGTAGGGGCCCAAGGAAAGAAGAGCAAGTGCTTCACTTGTCATAGGCTTGGTCACTATGCTAGAGAATGTCCTTTCAAGAAGGATTCTCCCGATGGTGATGATAACAACAACAACCGGAGGAATGGCAATCAAAGGAACACCAAGTCCAAGGGAAAGAGGAAGGCTCCCTCCGACGGAAATGATCAACCTTTTAAAAGGTCAAGAAACTCTAGGTATGAGGAATCACATGTTGTTGATAAAAGAAATGAATACATTCTTGTATCTGCCCTCTCTATTGCATCCCCACCCGACACTATGGATGTCTGGTTGATAGATAGTGGTGCCTCAAAGAATATCACTAGGTTCAAGGAAGCAATTTATGATATGGTTGAGAAGGATACTAATATGGAAATTATCCTTGGAGATAATGCCACATATCCCGTGAAAGGGACAGGGACTATGACCCTCCACTTGTCTCAAGGTCAAGTCTTCCACTTTCAGGATGTACTCTGTGTACCAAATTTGAAGAAGAACCTTGTGTCTATATCGGCCATGTAAGACAAAGGTTTCAATGTGGCATTCACTGATGGAAAGGTGCTCATGTGGAAGAAGAGCTTCAAGGAAGCCATTATGTTCAGTCTAGTACACTTACCGTGTGGAGGAAGTCCATTAGGGAGCAATGATGAGATGATCCTAATGTGATCGATAAGCACAGTAATCGAATATGAGTTTAACGAGTTCAAGAAATTTTGCAGAGGAGCTAGCATCAAGAGGGAGACCACAATGTTTTTGGGCTACAACGAAACTTCGAAGGCCTATAGATTCTATGTGCCCGGTCAAAGGGAAGTGGAGATATGCCACGATGTCACCTTTGATAAAGATGCTTCCCTGAGGAAAGTAGTCAATTTTCTGAGATCTGAGGAAGATCATGAAGCAAGGCCTGGAAATATAGAGGAACCGAAGGATGAGACAATGCCTGATATTGAAGGACCGATGGACCTGATTGATCCACCTCTTTCACTGGGAAAGAGACCATCATGGCTCAGGGACACTCTCGAGGATGCTGAGGGACATATGGCCCCAAGGGGGACATTCCGTGAAAGCAAGAAGCCGAGTAGATACCAAGGGTATCTAGCAGCCATGAGTACTATTGAACAATTCGAGCCTGGATCTTTTGAGGAAGTCGTAAAGCTTCAAGTCTTGAAGGATGCTATGCACGAAGAGTATGAGTCCATAATGAAGAATGATGTTTAGGATGTGGTTCCAAGACTGGAGGACAAAGCAGTTGTCACCTCGAAATGGCTCTACAAGATCAAGCATGGATCTGATGAAAGCGCTGAAAAGTTCAAGGCAAGATTCGTTGCGCGTGGCTTCTCTCAAAAAGAAGGCGTAGACTATGATGACATATTTGCACCTGTGACCACCATCCGATCTATCATAGCCCTTGCTGCTACGCAAGGATGGAGTCTTCATCAGATGGATGTGAAGACCGCATTTCTGCATGGTGCGATACAGGAAGAAGTGTATGTGGAGCAACCTTTGTGGTTCGAAGTCCACGATCAGGACACCCATGTCTGCAGGTTGAAGAAAACCCTCTATGGGTTGAAGGAAGCACCCAGAGCTTGGTACAAGAGGATAGATAGCTACCTGATGAAGCTGGGCTTCACTTGTAGTAATGCTGATCTAAACCTTTACTTCAAGGTTGATAGGGAGAAGCCTCTCATTCTGGTGCTATATGTGGACGACCTCTTCCTGATAGGTGTTGACCCTCTTATTCATTAGATCAAGAGGGAGCTCGCTGCTTAGTTCGAGATGAAGGACCTAGGACTGATGCACTACTTCCTAGGCCTGGAGGTCTGGCAGAGACCTGGTGAGATTTTCCTTTCTCAAGGAAAATGCATTGTGAAGCTTCTGGAAAGATTTAGTATGGTGGACTGTAAGTCTGTGTCGACACCGATGGAGCTCAACATTAAGAAGTTGAGGGAGGCCACGTCGGGGCAAAAGTTAGCTAATCCTACTGAGTATCACAACTCGTAGGAGGTTCCATGTTCTAGTGAACACTTGTCCTGACGTATGTTGGTGCTGAACACTTTGAGTTACAAAGGAGCTGACGACAAAGAAAGCAAGTTATCTACGTGATGACGTACAATATTTGATTGCATTGTGTGGATGGAGTTCTCCCTAGTTGAGAGGGAGTGTTAAAATTGGACAACTAGGTCCAAACTCCATGTTGTGATGCTCAGATAAAGATACCAATATTTTTATTGGGTTCCTCTTTCGGAGAGGTGTAAGATCGATCTAAAATTGATCTTAATTCGATGAGTAGAACATTTATTTTGAATTTTTTTTTAATAATTTCAAATATGTGCAGGTCGGCCTTAAGGTTTTACACCCCCAGCAAATGTGTCACACACCTCAGTGATTGATATAAATAGAGTCAACGTTGGAGGACTTTTTCACTCATCTCATCCTCACACATCATCTCCTCTTTTGATTTAGTACGAGCTCCTTGGAAGCAATTTCTTAACACGTGGGAAGAAGGATGAAGAAGGAAAATTACTACAAAGCCTAGGTTTCATCTAAGTTTGACTCGTTGACTTTGGTCACTGCATGGTCCAAAGAGGTCAAATTGGTGGGACTTCTAATCTTGGAAGTGTCATTATTGGCACAAGAACCCAGGTCAAAAGGTTGGACCAAAGACCGAGCCGCGTTGACTTTCTTGTCGTTGTTTTGTGACTCTTTCTCGCTGACTTTGAGTTGACCGTGTGGCTGTTTTGAGGGTTGTTGTGACACATGCTGGGTTGGCTGACCAAGGAGACTTTGCTGGTTGAAGCATCCCGTTGACCGCCGTAACACACCACCACATTTTTCTGTTTCTGGTTTGTCTTCTGTAGATCCACTGGTATGTTCTATCAACATTTTATTTGATTGTTTATGTGATTGCTGTAGTGAAAAGTAAAGTTGCATCAAGCATATAACATCTACATAAATTTACAAGAACGCAGACCTTTCGCTTTCATCCGATCAAGATGATCTTTAGATCGATCTTGCACCTCTCCGAAAGAGGAATCCAATAAAATTATTGGCATCGTCATCTGAGCATCACAACATGGAGTTTGGACCTAGTTTCCTAAAATTAACACTCCCTCTCAATTAGGGAGAACTCCATCCACCAGTGCCATCAAACATCGTGCGTCATCCCACCATAACTTGCTTTGTTGGCTCTTTATTTTAGAACAAAAAGGTAAGTCACAAAGACATCACTCCTGGCTAACAAAATCAGCTCAGAGGTCTGAAACCTCTATAGGACTCAAAGGAGTCACATACCAACCCGAAGTTGGTTTAACTGACCCGAAGTCAGTTGGAGGTTCGAAACCTCACTTGGACTCAAGAGAGCCATATACTAACCCGAAATTAGTTTAACTAACTCGAAGTCAGTTGGAGGTCTGAAACCTCACTTGGACTCAAGAGAGTCATATACTAACCCAAAGTCAGTTGGAGGTCTGAAACTTCACTAGATTTGATCCCAGATCAAGTGGTTGGACACGTGCCATCCTAGATATAGAGAGTACGGCAATCTCCGATGCGTCCATCGGTCTTGCTATGGTCTCTATTCACATTTCCCACCTCATTGGCCAAATGAGAGGTACTTCCCATGAGTCTGAGACTCCATGGGTAGGATGCATACGAGGCACAGATCAGAGAGAGGTAAGCCAACTCAATATCATCACGGTGGGGCAGAAGCACACCAACAAAGTTCAAAAAGCCTAGCTTTGTGGTTGCTTATAGCTCCAAGAAGTTATCCCCAAAGCCCCCCTGGAGCTTCCAGAGCTCATCGTCCAACAGGACCCTCCAAATAGGGTCGTTCCACGATTCCAAGATTCTCACGAAAGGTTAGGAACATGACCTTCCCCAAGGGCTCTGTGAGAATATCCACAACCTGCTCATCAGTTCCTATATGATCAAGCCTTACGGCGCCTCGTTGTACCATATCCCAGATAAAATGGTACCAGACATCAACGTGCTTGGATCGATCGTGGAACACAGGATTCTCTGACAAACGAATCCCCCTCTGGTTATCACAAAGGATAGCGGCGACATCAAGCACATGCTTGAACAACTCACTGAAGAGCTTTCGCAACCAAGTGGCTTCACAATAGGCCATACACGTTGCAATGTATTCAGCCTCAGCGGTGCTCAAAGCTACCGACTTCTACTTCCTGCTTGAGGTAGACCCAAGAGTGAAGCAGCATCCAAATGTGCTCTTGCGATCCACCACACTACCAGCCCAATCGGCATCAGCATATACACGGAGTCTCAAACTCCCGGCAGTGTATCTCAGCCCATGGTCTATCGTGCCTCAGAGATATCTCAAGAGTTTCTTGGCACCAACCCAGTGAATGTTATGAGGATCAACCATGTGTTGACTCAAGGTGTTCGCTGCACAACATACGTCCGGACAGATGTTCCCTAAGAACATCAGGGCCCCTATGAGTTGACGATACTCAGTAGGATTTGCTAGCACAGACCCAGCAGCACTGCCACTCAACTTATTAACGTTGAGCTCCATCGATGTCGATACGGACTTACAGTCCACCATACCAAATCTTTCAAGCAGCTTCACAATATATTTTCCTTGAGAGAGGAAAATCTCGCCAGGTCTTTGCCAGACCTCCAGGCCTAGAAAGTAATTAATGAGTCCTAGGTCCTTCATCTCAAACTCTGAAGCAAGCTCCCTCTTACACTGATGAATGAGAGGGTCAACACCTGTCAAGAAGAGATCGTGCGCATAGAGAACCAAAATGAGAGGCCTTTCTCTATCAACCTTAAAATAAAGGTTCGGATCAGCATTACTTCGAGGGAAGCCCAGCTTCATCAAGTAGCTATCTATCCTCTCGTACCAAGCCCTGGGGGCTTGCTTCAACCCATAGAGGGCTTTCTTCAACCTGCATACATGAGAGTCTCTATCCTAGGCTTCGAACCCCAGAGGATGCTCCTAATACATCTCTTCCTTTATCGAACCATACAGAAGGGCGGTCTTCTCATCCATCTGATGAAGACTCCATCCTCATGTAGCAGCAAGGGTAATCATAGGTGCAAGTATCATTATAGTCTACACCTTTCTTTAGAGAGAAGCCTTGGGCAACAAATCTTGCCTTGTACTTTTCAACACTCTATCAGATTCATGCTTGATCTTATAGAGCCATTTTGAGGTGACCACAGCTTTGTCCTCTGGTCTCGGAACCATATCCAGACATCATAATGGACTCCTACTCTTTGTATATAGCATCCTTCCAGACTTGATGCTTAACGACTTCTTCAAATGATCCAAGCTCATATTGTACTCATGGCAGCTAGATACCCTTGGTATTTATATGGCTTCTTGCTTTCCTGAAAGGTCCCCCTTTGGGGCCTTATGTCTCTGAGCCATGAGGGTCTTCTCTTCTTTCTTCCAGCAACATTATTTGCTCAAAAGCATATACGGTTGTAGTCTCCCTCTTAATGCCAACTCCTCTTGTGAGAGAAGACATCTATAAGAACATCCTCTCAAGGATTTCACAGGCAGCATATCAAATAAGTTAGAGTGTATCAGATATCTTTGTGACACTTGAGGAATGAAGAAAAGTCCCCTATACTTTCCTTTGTTGCAACCCTGACAAATGCCTTCATGATTATTTTGAATGCGAGCATCCTAGACACCAACTTGGAAAGGGCTTTGTAATCATGGGCCTGAATCTTATTCTCCCACTGTCAAGGCCATACAAGAATCATAGCCATATACTGCCATAATATCTATCATGCATCTTGACAGGTATCATATTTTGTCATTATCATACATATCACTTATCATATTCATCACTGCCAGACAGAACTGAAGACATCAAACTTCATGGTTATATATGATTTTTCATATGCCTCACAATCCAAGTTCATATAGATTCTGCCCTATACAATGAGGTCAAATATCCTTTACCATCTGTCACTGTTCTAAGGCTCATCGACCAGCCATCTCAGATTTCCTTAAACAGCATTCAAAGATAGACAAACTTTCTATGTAAGAATTAATTTTACATACCTCTTCTTTTGTTTGCCTTCTTACTGTAGATTTCCAACATCATTGCCCTAAACAAGTAGATGACCCAATCAAAGACTGCAATTTGGCATCCTGGCATTAGTGATCAAATGGTACCTTCCTGAGCTAAGGGGATGCAATTGATGAAGCTTGGTCTGGTTAGGACTTCTTGTAAATCATTGTTGTTGCAAAACTTCCTCATTTCTACAGCCTTTCTTGTCATACCTGATGATGCCCTTCGCTGTCTCTAAGAGTTTATATGAACCCTTGTTAGACTTCTTAGCCCTTTCTGAAGTCTGAAGTGCAGTTGTACCAAGAGGGAGATTATACCTGCATTGTCTGCAAATCAGCCCACGAATTCGGCCTACCCTCTCTGTTCTTGAAATCAAGTCTGTAATGACAAATTGTCATGTCACTGTCACCACAGGAACTCATCACCAAACTGTGATGCATTGAATCTTATTGTCATCACTGAATCTTTGCAGCTTCTTTATATTACTAATATAAGACTTCTTCCTAGACATATATCAGAATTCGTGTCACTGCAATCATACATACGAACTTCAGAGACACATCTAACGTGTCTTAAGTTCGGTGATCCGAATTTCTGGGATAGATCTAAGTTTCATCTTTTACTGTGATCACCCTTGAAACATATCTTTGATGTCTACATCATCCGAACTTGTTTCGGTACTGGAGATCCGAACTTTGCTTCTGTTTAGCCCATCCGAGAACTTTAGATAGATGTGACTTCGTTGTCCCGTTAGCATAGGTCAGTTATCATCCGACCATCAATTCATGAAATCAAGAATATTAAAAGTAAATCCCAAAACTATCGAACGCTTTTCCAGAACATCCAGAGATTGCTTTCGCCTTCACAGTCGTTCTCGTCGACGAAGAGCTTCTCGTCGTCACTGTCGTTCTTGAAGGGACCTTGCTTTCCCTTGGATGACTCTACAAACTTCATATGACAGAAATTGTAACTCCAAATGCATGATCCAGAATTTCTGCCTTTGAACATCAGCGAATCATATTCTGTTGGTCAAATGTAGTCAAAGATTTTTCTCACCTGCTTTAGATATGAACTGAGTTCTTGTTAAGGTTTGTTGTCTTATGACAACAAACCCTTTGCACTCCTCTAAGCATTATTACAACGTTGTGGATCCCTTTTTAAGTGATTGTTTCACAATCTAAGGCTGATTAGGGCTATATCTACAGCCTTCCACTACTAGTTAGGGCTAGATTCAACCTTCCGCAACTTCCCTGATGGCTGCGACATCACTGTGACCCTAGATCTGGCCTTTATAGGGCTACAGCCTGATTAAAATAACCTCCTTGGAGTTGCAACAATCCTTTCCTAGAGGATTCACACACAGGCAGCTCTAAAATGTTCACAAGTCTGCGGTTGACTTGATGATGGATCTCAGCCTGTGGGAGAGGGTTAATAATGCCCATTTTAAGAATCAACTAACCCATATCTGCTCAGCATCCAGTCTAAGGAGCTCGGTCTATATGGAGGATGGAAATCATGTAAAGAAACCACAATACGTCTACGGAGATTGTCCTAAAACAAGTGGCAGTTACCCATAGCCTCCTCAGCCCTACAAATAGATTCACTCAAAACAGACCCAATCCTCTTTGTTCTTCTTGAAACCCTCGGCAGCCTCTTCACGTTGTTTATATAAGGCATTTCCACTTAACAATAGTCATTGTCTCTTACAGCACTCGGCCTCCACTACAGGAATACCCACGTTGTCCCTAGGCCTCCTTTACGCTGTCTTAAGGCTTTTCTTTCACGTTGTCTAAGCTCTTCTATTACGCTGTCTAGGCTCTTCTTTCACGCTGACGGTTAGGGCACCAACCAGCCCCAACAGACCTGAAGCCGAGGTCTCCTCACTCGGCCTTCTTCCAGCAGCGCGGTCACCAAAAAACAATCCTTATCTCGCTGCCCTAGATTCTCAAATAGAATGGGCTTTGTCTTCTCCTAGCTCCAATTCCATATTAAATTTCTGAAGATGTTCTATGCTAGATGCAAATACTTTAAACTTTTAGGGCTCAATGAAAGTAAGATGCAAATAGAACATACCAATAGATCGATGGAAGACAAGCCAAAACAAAGATAAAGAATGGTGGTGTTACGGCAATCAGCAGGATGCTTCAACCAACAAAGTCTTCATAAGGTCAGCCTCCCACATGTGTCACACAACCCCAAGACGTCTCATCAAGAATACACCACCAAGACACTGCACCAAGATGCCCTAAACGCAGAACAAAGAACGTTGCTCCATCACCATCCCGAGAGAAGAAAATGCCTCCACAAAAATGTGTGCGTCTAAAATGAACTCCAAGTCTCTCCAATATATAGGCATCTGTGGGGGTGTGTGACACATCTCTTATGCATGTGGGATAAATCAGGCCGACCTTGCACGTGTAGAATAAATTCAAAATACATGTTCTGCTCATCCGATCAAGATGATCTTTAGATCGATCTTGCACCTCTCCGAAAGAGGAATCCAATAAAATTATTGGCATCGTGATTTGAGCATCACAACATGGAGTTTGGACCTAGTTGCACAAAATTAACATGATCTACTTGCTCCCATTCAGTCGGATCATAAATATTAGAAAAAATGTCAAACAATTTATTTTGGAAACCAGTTTTACCCTTCAAAGGACATTTGCTAGCCCAATGACCTGGCTTCTTACAAATGAAATAGG
>JAXQQM020083480.1:0-20908 GCA_034641835.2 Pinus albicaulis
TCTTCACTTGAATTTATTTCAACATTTTCACCATCTTCAATCATTGGTTCAATATTTCTTTCACTTTCTCTTTCAAAATTTTGTATCTCGTCATCAATGTTTTGAGGAATATTTCTCTCTGTTTACATTGCAAAATATTTTTCAAATTCGTTCATCAAATAAAAATTAAGCTTCACATTTTACACTAGGAAAATTTTAAATATCAAATTCATAATATTTACATTTACATATCTGCTTCAACTTCTAGTTGAGGCTGATTTTCCCCTTCAAATTTTCAAAGTTCTTCTCTCTTTATTTTGCGAGATTCTCTCGTCTCTTCTCTACATTCCTCAGGGTCTCTTTTTCGATCATATTTTCTCATACAATTCCTTCGATTTCCCATGATAATAGAGTATGAAGTTCAAAAAATTTCCTTCAAAAATTTAGAAAAAAAATCAATTAAAAAAAATATCACAAAATATTTAATTTAAAAAAAACTTTTTTAAAATTTTTTCAAAAAATACATACTTCGTTCCAAAACACTTACTTTAAAAAATTTAAGAAAAAAATGTCTTATAAAAATGAAACAAAGCTCAAAATGTTTCCTTCCAAGTCTTACAAAAAAATTTCATTTAAAAGGTTAGACAAAAACTCATTTTAAAAAATCATTATAAAATATTTACTTCAACCCAAAACACGTACTCTAAAAAAATGTCCCTTCAAAAAATGCTTCCAAAAAATGTCCATTGAAAATTAATTCCAACTTCTTAAAAAATGCCACTTTAAAAAATACTTCAAAAAAGCCTCTAAAAAAATATCACTTTAAAAAATACTTCCAAAATGATTCCTTTGAATATTAAGCCTAACAATAATCCTTTCGAAATTAAGCCTAAAAAGAGTCCTTTGAAAATTAAGCCCAAAACCTCTAAAAACAATGAAAATTAAGCCCAAATCCTCTAAAAACAAAATACTTTCAAAAAGAATGAAGCCCAAAAAACATCCAAAAAATGTATCACATACCTCCAAAAAATTGTCCTTTGAATTTAATGTCCTTTGAATGTACCTCAAAGAAAAGTCCTTAAACTCAAAACAATCCTTTGCAAAAATGTCCCTTGAATGTACCTCCAAGAAAATTCATTAAACCCAAAAAAAAAAATATGTCCTTTGAATGTACCTCCAAGAAAATTCCTTAAACCCAAAGCAATCCTTTGCAAAAATGTCCTTTGAATATACCTCCAAGAAAAGTCCTTAAACCCAAAACAATTCTTTGCAAAATCAGACCAAGACCTTTGTAAAATCAGACCACTTGTGCAAAACTATAATACTGTAATAGATCTTGATTTCATTTCATTCATTGAAACTAAGAAGGAAATTGTTTCAGTTGATTCTAATCAAAAGATTTTTGAAGTATATGATAAACTTGATGCCATAACTGCAACTTTGATTAAAGAAATTGATGAAGCTTATTTACAACATTCAGTTGAATTGAATGCTTTATCAACCTATACCCCTAAGTCTTCCACCAACCATTTAGATACCAGTATTTTAGAATCTGTTAGGTTCATCCTTATTTACTACCACTTCATCCATTGTTTCCACCACACTTCATTCCACAGATTCATTTTTTCCCAAGCAACCATTTCAACCTAGAATTTTATTTCCATATTCCACCACCCCAACTTCATTCCCTAAAATTTCTACTTCTTTTTCTAGTACATCATTCTCATTTCCAAGCACCTCTTCTAGCATCCCAACTTCATCTTCTAGTATCTCAACCACATTTGCAAGCACATCTTCTTATATCCCAATCTCAACTACAAGTGCTTTAACTACATCAGTAAGTACTTCTAGTTCTTCACCAAGTACTTCAAATTTACCTCCTAGCCAAGCTATAATCCAAGCCATGGCTGCGAGATATGCCCCATTGGTCCTACCACCACAGTTACATAACATGCCCCAAGATTATCAAAGCAAAATCCCTCAATTTGATGGAACGACTCACTATACTGCACAACAACATGTTAACAAAATGACAGACAACTTTGAATTGCATGAACTTGATTATGATGATGTCCAAATGAGACTTTTTTCTCAAACTTTAACTGATGATGTTAATAAGTGGTTTAAAGGTTTGAATGCTGGTAGTATAGTTGATTTAGCTGTTTTTCATAGAATGTTTCTAAATAGATGAGAGAAAAAGAAGAAGAACACTACAAATTTTTTCTGAATTTGAAAACATAAAAAGAGCACCAAATGAAATAGTCCAAGATTATTGTACTAGATATAATAGTATTTACAATGCAATTCCTTCTAATCTTAAACCTCCTCCAGAATCTGCCCTTATCAAATTCCCTGATGGATTTGATACAGATATGGCTTACCAACTGAAAGAAAAGTAATGTCTTACCAACTTGGAGATGCAAAGTAATGTTGTAAGTGTAGAGACAAACTTGTTAGCAAAGAAAGCTATATTAATAAATGAAAGGAGGGTGACAATAAAAGAGGAAACATCAACTTCAGATTTGAAAATAGATAACTTAGCCAAAAAATTAGAGAGAATGATGGTTAGGTTAGATAATATTGAAAGGAAGCCACAGTGGGATAACCAATAACAAGGACCTCAAATTAGAAATCTCAATTTCAGGAAAAACACCAACACTGGAAAATCTAGAGAATCAACGCCTAGCCAAACAATAAGACCACCTTTCCAAGAGAACTATGCTGAAATTTCTCATCAAAACGAAGATGATGAAGACACCCAGATCAATCTAATGGGCATTAATGATGATAACACCATTTTTCTTACACAAGAAGAACAAGAGTTATATGAATTACAACAACTACAATTAGATTTTGGTGAGTATTTTGATTACAAACAAGGTTATGAGTTTGCAATTAATAAAGTTCATAAGAAATATAACCTTAGGAGCAAGAAAAATGTAGAGCCCTCTACTAAGAAATCTGCCCAAACTCAAACAAAGAAGATAGTAGATGCTCCTCCCACTAAAGTTTTGCAAATCCTCCTTAGGGAAACCCAAAAAAACTCTAGTTCAACTCAGAAGAATTCAAATCCCAATCAGAAAATTTCAAGTCCCAAAATATCACCTAGCCCTAAAATTGCTACATCACAGATTTTGTTGTCCAAACATCAACATATCCTCAAAAATCTGTTGCTGCTAAGATAACACATTATGTTAAAAAAACAATTTCAGATCCAAACACATCTACTGCTGATCCAAAATCACCTAATCCTAAAGCAGCCATTGCTGAAACCACAAAATCTACCAAAAATTCCACAGCATCTCAAACTATCCCTCAAAAGAAAATTAAAATCATTAAAACAATGGAAACACAAACATAAAATGAAAAACCAACTGTAGAAAAAGAAGACAAACCCATCTAAAACTACAGTTACAAAAGTAGAAGTAATTCAGTTAGGAAAATCACAAGCACCATTCAACATCCAAGCTCAAATTGCCAAACTAAAAATACCAATTCCTTTGATAGAGTTCGTAAAACATGACCTATAAAAAACACATATCACTAAGACTTTAAATATGAATGATGGAGGAGATTCTGTAAATTTGAGTGATGATCAACCAGAACTAATTTTTGGTCCTGAATTTAATGGGAAACACCAAGAGGGAGGAGTTCCTCCTTTCTACATTAGCTTAACTATTCATGATCAGATTTTACATAATGCTTTGCTAGATTCAGGTGTTTCACATAATTTGATGCTAAAAGCAATAATGGAAACCTTGAATCTAGGCATCACTAAACCTTATAAAGATCTCTTCTCATTTGATTCAAGTAAAGTGAAATGTTTAGGCTTGATAAAAGATTTATGTGTTGCCTTATTTCAATACCCTATAAAAAGCATAGTCATGGATATTGTAGTAGCTGACATCCCTCCTAAATATGGAATGTTGTTATCTCGCTCATGGGGAGCTAAACTGCAGGGATCTCTACAACTAGATATGTCTTATGCAACAATATCAGTTTTTGGCCAACCCAAGAAACTTTACAGAAAGAAATTAATGAAGTACATGGTTAGTAGTGTAGAAAGACCTCGAAACTATCCTATTTACTCTACACCTACTGATATGGACTCATTCATTTTATGCATTCTGAAACTGGTATTGAGAACAACATCGAACTAAAACAGAAAAAGAAAGCACTAGACAGTGACAACATTTTTCATGAATCAATGTGGCACCTAGATTTTGATGGATCAGTTAAAAAATTAGGAGCAGGAGTAAGAGTTTGGATACATAACATGGAAAACAATCATGCAGAAGATCATGCCTTTAGATTAAATTTCAAATGTACAAGCAACATGGTTGAATATGAAGCTCTTATTTTAGGACTGCAAATTGTTAGAAATTTAGGAGCCAAAAGAGTGTCAATCACGGGAGACTCTGAGTTAATTGTGAAACAGATAAGAGGAGAATATTTTGTATATAATCCAAGATTAAGCCAATATAGAGAAATTGTTTTAGATCTGATTAGTGAACTACTTGAATGTGACTTTGCTGCAATTCCTAGAAAATAGAACATACATGCATACAACTTAGCAACTTTTGTTAGCACCTGCAATCTGCCTTTTCAACCAAATAATAAATATACAGCAGAAGTTAAACACAGGCCTACAATACCAGATAATCTAAAATATTGGCAAATATTTTCACAGGATGAACAGATTTACCATTTCATGAATGCTGAAGGAGAATTTCAGAATTGTAACATAGACACAGATTGTACAACAGATCAAACCATAGATAGTGAGATTGATATAAACAATGTATATGTAAATAACTTAGATTTTGCTAAACCCACTTAATTTACTCAAGTAGAAATAGATAATTTAGAGAAAGTAGAGATTGAAGAATTAGCAGATGATGAGTCTGATATTTTAAACCTTAAGAACAACTTTTTACCTAAGGGATTAGCCCCTTTAGAATATCTTTTTGATTCTAATGATGTTGCAAGAAAAACTAAGATGGAACCATTAAGATCTGATATTGAAGAGTGCAATATAGGAACAGAATTAAGCCTAAGATGATAAAACTTTCAAAAGCCTTACCTCAAGAAGAAAAAGTGAAATACATAGCTCTGTTTAAGGAATTTCAGGATGTATTTGCATGGAGTTATGAGGACTTAAAATCCTATGACATTAACATAATAAAACACAAAATACCTATAAAATAATATCAAAAACATTTCAAAATGAATCTTAGAAGAATCAATCCAGTTTTAACGCCTTTAATTGAAAAAGAGGTTAAGAGAATGTATGAAGTGTTACACTGAAAATTGTCATCCTGACATTCTGCTATGTGTATGAGCTCATTATCACTCATACTTTCTCCTTTGCAAGTCTAATACATTAGTTCCTCATGTCAAGCCTTGAAAATAAGAGAAAAGTTCCTAAAAATCTCCTTAACTTTGGTATCACACTTTCTCTGTATCTTGCCTGCTGTCCCGCACCTATTGTTCATGTCTCCTGCGAACCTGAACGCACTTTCTCAATGTTATGGGTGCGGACCCCTGTAAAGATTAAAAAGGTGCAAGTAAACTCAGAAAATCTCACTTTAAGTAAATTCTAGAAGCCTCTAGAAAGAATCTTGCGGTGGCAAAACTGCTCTTTTGAGGTTCATGTATCCCTTACCTTATGGAGCTAACCCCTTGATGTGAGGAGCTTATCCCTTTGAAGGAGGATTCTATCCCTTCATAGTTGGAACTGAAACCTCCTCTTTTCCACTATAAAAAGAGGCATTGGGTAGCCTCAAAGGGAGTTCAAGCTTTAAGATTATTTGAGGTTAAGTGCTGTTGGGATTCACACTTCTTTAAGCTAAGATTTTCGTGAAGAGAGATTACATACCTCTATCTGTCTCAGTTGGAGGAGTGCATAGCTTATTAGAGTAGAGGAGACTCCTGCTTCGGACCCTGGGAAGGCCTTTTCAAACATCAAGGCTTAAGGTTGTAAGGTTCTTCTGTTATTTTAAGATTAATACAATCAAGTTTTGTTTTTCTCAATAAATTTTTGTTCGATTGTTTATTTCAATAAGCTATCCTTTAATCATTTATTTCATAGATTCCTTGATCACTATGATGAATATTTTTTTAGTTATTTGTTATACAGGTGCTATTTGATATTTTCTTGTTTGTGATTGTAGGTCTTTTAAGACGACTCTTTGTTGGGACGAAAATACGACACTTTGTTTCGACGAAAGAACTCTTGTTGCGATGGAACGATTCTTGTTGTGATGAAAGGATCCTTGTTGCAACGGAAATACTACTAATGCAACGGAAGCTTCACGACTGCAAATAAGCATTTGGATCTAAGGTAAGATCGGCACCTTTATAGCATTTATTTATAAAACGAATATATTTAGGGAAAGACAAGCTTAGTTGTTCGTTTGTTGCTAGATTGTCTTATGACACTAGGGAGATCGATCTTGTCTGCAAGATCGATTAATCCGCACAACAAATTGGCGACTCCGCTGGAGAAAGAACTTGTTTTTTTTGTTCTCTTTTATTTTGATTTGAGGAAACGTTTTTCCTGGTTTTTGATTGATAGATATCTGCCTGGGTAGCTTAGGTTTTCTCTGTTTTTGAAAATTTTGAAATCTTTTATGTTTTTCTTTAACTTTTCTGGGGACCGCACTTTTTTATTTTACACAGTGCGGGCAGTTTCACACTTTTCTTAAGTAAACAGTGCGGTACCGCACCTGTTACTTCTGAAAGCCTGCGGACCCTGTTAAAATTTTGAAAAACTTTAGATTTCTTTCTTCTGTTTATCTTTATTTTGATTTAGAGTTTTTAGTATCTTCCCAAATTGACGTTGTTTTTTTCAAAAGCCTTTTGTGAATGAATCCCAACCGTATTTGTGTTTTGATGATTTTCTAGAAGTTTTGCGTTTTGGATTGCTTTTCACTTGGTCTTTGTAGTGATTCAAAGCATTGGAAGTTTGAAATACCTCAGATTACATTGGTATTTTTTCCCTTTTTCTGAGTCTGACCTGATTGTGAAATCCATCCTTTATTGAGAAATAGATCTATTTGTTTCTTTGAAAATCTTCGAAAAAAACTTTGTCATAGGTTTTGAATTTCATTTGAAAAAAAAAAAACATATCTGAGTGTTTTTGATTTATTTGTTATTCTGGACAAATATATTCTTAGTTTGTTGAACAACTAAGTAAAGCATTCTTCAAAAAATATTAAAGCTTTTATTAAATTAGATTTTTAAAGTTTGTAGATCTCAAAATTAGTTTTGTAGTTTTGAGTGCTTTTAAAAATTTGTAGATTTCTTTTGAAGGAAAATTGTTTTTGTAGTTTCAAAGTTTTTTAAAGTGAAAGGATTTCGATTGGGAGCTTTGATAATTTGTTTCATTTTGAGTTATTCTTGGAAAAGACAAAAATATTTTCTTTATTTATTCGTTATGTTTGAAGAAAGAATTGTTTCTTAAAAGAATTGCATTCTCGAACTCTTTCTTTAACTAGAATTTCATTGAAAGAAAACAAATTGATTATCATTTTTAGGTGTATTTTTAGTGTTTTTGGAAGTCGAGTCTACACACCATCAAAGTTTCATTTCCGTACCTATTGACTTAAGAAACAGCTCATAAAAGTAATGCTTAATTAAAATTTATCTAGTAATCTTTTTATTTCTAGGGCTCTTATCACCAACGTAGCTTAGGCTAGTATCTTGGAGTAGGGAGTAATTAACTCTCCAAGATAGTAAAAACAAACAAGTAGATAAATATTGCAGTAGGAAATAAATCCAATTGTAATTGGTACAATCTTGGAAGCTTCTCTTAAAGAAGTCAATCACGAGATCATGTCCGAACCTCTGGAACAATCAATTCTGTTTCATTGGGGAAGATAGAAGATTTTGCGTGCATTACAAATGGTAAACCTCGGATTAACCATTGTCGAGGAGCCTGGGGTCACTTGTCGGTAAACCTCGGATTAACCATGTCGAGGAGCCTTCAAGGGGATTGAGCTTTGTTACTCTGCCCTTGCGCGTGGGATCGGATCGTAGACTGTTCCCCCAGTTGTATTTGTTACTGTTGGTAACCTTAGTGTCCATAAACTTAAGATTATTTCCTAAGGTGACGGTGAAGGAAAGATCTCACTGTACCTGGAGCAGACGTTGACTAGACTCACTTGGACTCTCTGGGGGGTTCTCTTCACACGAGATGGTTTTGTGAAGAAACTTGTGCCAGTCTGTTTCATTAAGCAGGTTGTCGGGGTAACTGTTCCAACCGTCCTTTCTGTATTAAATTTCTACTAAGTTGTATTTCATCACCAACTAGTGTTTTTAGTACGGGAAGTTTACTGTTTGTGTGTTGTTTGAACTCTTAGATTTTTAAGCGTGTGATTTAACTGTTTGCTTCTTTAGAGACTTTAGGTGTTTTTATTGAAATTTTTCTTTGTTTGCATGTGATTAGTTAATATTTAATCGTGGTGGAATTGCCGAGACAATCCCGGAGACTTCAAGGGAAACCCCTTGAATATACACCAGGTTAGCTTGAAGGGCTGCGTGCTCTAGTATCATCTAGTAGCGGTAGAATTAGATCAAAAAAAGTTGGAACTTCATCTATAGTTGTTCATCCTAATCATCAAACACCCACAACAGAACACATTCAAGAACCAATTTTAGTTTCAAAGGTTACTGGTAGTATTTCTCCTTCCAGTGAATTAGCTGACGAACCTGAAATTTCTGAGCCTGAAACTGAACCTTCTATTTTGGAAACATCCTCAAGATTTATTACACCAACTTCTAGCGATCTTGGTTCAGCTAGGGTAAGAAATATTGTCACTGAAGATATTCCATCTGGCCTCATTTCTATTGAAGAACTTACTAGTCTAGATGAAGAGTTATCTCTTCCCGAATCCCCTCAGTCTTTAAATCTTAGGGAGCATGAATCTATTTTCTACAGCCCTATTCGAACGGACGCTTGGTATCTATCTTTAACAAACTTTTTAGAGAATCTAGGTTTTGCTTCTCCACCTCGAATTCCATTTCATCCTACACCCATAGGTTACTATCCGTCATCCATTATGGCAGGAGAGTCGTCCATGTTTTCCCAGACACTGGAAGCACTTTTACATGGTGGTCCTTCTATTCCTACGGGTTATCAGGCTTTCTCTAGTACTTTCTCTGGAGCAGCTCCTCAACCAATTGAACACGTATTATCATCTGGTCTTAATGGAGTTAAAACTGAAACGTCGAACGCAGAGCAAATATTTATGATGTCTGGTAATATTCTGAATCCTCAACCTCAAGGCAGTCAGTTACCGCCTGGAGGACAATTTCAGGGAAATCAATTATCGCCTGGGGGGCAACCTCAGGGTAATCAGTTACCGTCTGGGGGGAAACCTTCAGGCAATCAATTACCACTGGGGGGGCAACCTCAAGGTAACTTTTTCCTAGGAAAAACTGTGGAATCGTATTATTTTGGAGGACAACCTCAAGGACAGTACATACCTCAAGGTTATCAACCTTCAGGACAGTACATACCCCAAGGTCAACCCCAGACTCAATATGCTCCTTAGGGTCCTTATCAACCCTAGCTTCAGTACACGCCTCAGGGTTATCAACCTCAAGGTCAGTACCCAATTCAAGGTTTCCAATAGCCTTCTGGTCAATCATCTCTACAAGGAGCCAGAAATTTACCACTTACTTATCAACCCTACGTTCAACCAGGTTATGGTCCTTACGTTCAACCTTCTACGGGACAATACCCCGGAATGAATATGGTGTGGGATCCATCCCAATATCAACATCCTATGCAGCCTAATGTGCAGTTTCCTTCTCAACCTGGACAACCTTTAGTTTCTGGTCCAACCCAGCAACCTATCCAGCCTACTATTCAAACTCCTGCACCTAGCTCTGTTTAGCAGTCTGGGCCCAGTATACCTCAGTCTCCGCCTCAAACTGCTGCAACCGCTGCAATGTCTGTTCAACCTATAACACCTGTTTCTGGACTATCTGTAGCTTCGAGTTCTTCTATCCCTGCATTCGTGCAAATCCCTCAAATATCTGTACCCCAGTCAGGACCTTCAGTTCAGACTTCGGTCCAGATGCCTACGGGACAAGCTGGTACAAGTACAGCTGTCACAAGTCAACCACAATTCACGTATCAACCATACCAGGGACAGCCTCAATTCGGTCTCGTTTCACAAAATCCAAATTATCAGTATCAATCGTACCCTGGCTATACTTATCAACAGCCTCAACAACCCCAGTTTGGTCTGGCTAATCCTAGTTATCCGGGAGGTTACACAATTCCTAATGCAAATCTGATTCCCAGTTATCCTCCTCCTGGAACCGCTTTGGCTACGCAAGGTTTTCGTGACCCTAACCATTAGTTACCATTTATTGCAACTTTGGATTTACCTGATTTGACACGCCTTACGAATGATCCAATTTTCTATTATTCGTACTGGCCACCAATGCCGCATAAGTTTCCCAGTGATATACCAAAATTCAAAGGTAAGTCAGGAGAGGATCCATCAAATCACGTTATGACTTATCATCTCTGGTGTGCATCTAATTCAATAATTGATGATTCAATTCACTTACGTCTTTTCCAAAGAACTCTTATTGGTCTTGCCGCCAAATGGTACATTGAGCTACCACGAGGCTTTTTTAATAACTTCAGTCAGTTAGCAACTGCCTTCTTGACTCATTTTCAGTTGCCTGTCAGATACGAAAATGGCACGGAACTATTAACTTCACTAAAGCAATCCACGTCCACATATATTTCTGATCATATTCATGAATGGAGACGTAGAAGAATTTTGGTGAAAGTTTACATTCCGGATCAAATTTTGGCGAAATGGTTTGTTAAATCACTAAAGACGTAGCTAAGGCAGGAGTTGTTACTGAGGAGCAAGTGATTGCTCAAGCTCAGTACCTTGACCCTTTTATACGCAGTGAGGTACTTTACATGAAAAAAATCTTTGATCTTCCAAAACAAGGTCAAATAGCTACGGCTCCTTCAGGGTCTCATGCCGCTGATGGTATGATTGGTACAGTAAATACTAAAAGCAAGAATAAATCTTCAAAGAATTCTTCTCCTATTATAACTTTACCTGATTCCCCGAAAGGAGAATCTTCCCCGGAAATTTTTGCCGACATTCATGTCGTAGAGACATTTACGGCCAAATCTAAATTCGGCGGTAAAAAGAAAGGGAAGAATAAAAATAGAAAGAATTCAAAAGAAAAAACTGATAAAAACAAATCTAATAACGAAAAACGTAAACCTCGCTATCCTTGTTACATTTGTGACGAGGATCATTTTACTAAGAAATTCCCACATCGAGCAGAGATTGCAAAATTCGTTAAAGATTCACAACAACTTGTTGTCTTGAAGGATCCTTTTCCAACTCCAGATAGTAAGATGATTGGTTCTACCTCGAATGCCTCAGAAGAACCTATTTTGATGATGTCTCATGTTAGGATTGCGACGTGATCGCAAGATTATGGTACTAAGAATCCTGTTGATGGTAAAGAAGCAGAATCTTCTAGCGCAAACACATCAACTACACCTCCTCTTGTTTCCGGTCCGCTACAGATCGAGAAACCAAATCCAAACTTAATAATCAAACCGCCTGCTAAAGGTGTTCTTCGTAAATCAGCTTTCAATCCACATGCAAGAGCTGCTCAGAATTACGACATTGTTGAAGATTTAGCTATTTCCCCTTCAGCAATGTCGGCTTTGGAAGTGCTGCAGTCATGCCTAGCACAGCGTAAATTACTTTGTCTGCCATAGGAGCTGTCGATATTCAGGATTCGAACCTTATAATCTTCGATTTAGAGAATAGTACACCTCGCCTACCTCACCAAATGGCTTTCCAAATTCCAGTGTTAGTAAAAAACAGACCAATCTTTCGGACTGTGATTGATGAGGGAGCTTCAACGTGTATTATGTCGATCTAGTGTTGGAAATCACTTGGTTCTCCTACACTCAATCAATCTCCGACAATTCTAAAGGCTTTTGATGGCCGAGGTTTCCACCCTTTTGGTATTTTGCAGGATTTACCCATAGGGGTCGAAGGTAAAACCGTAAATCTAGATGTGGAAGTGGTTGATGCCCCTCTAGATTACAACCTTCTTCTGGGTCGTAGTTGGTCTTATGCTATGACTGTTGTTGTTTCTTCGGTCTTTCGGCTCATAAAATTTCCACATCAAGGAAGGATCGTTACAATAGATCAGTTAACTTATTTTTCTTCCGATCTAGCCTCTACAGAAACAATCCAGCATGTCGGTAAAACGACTATCCCTTATAAGGATGTTGGGGTAGGTTTGATTAAGGATTCTGGTTTACTAGGAACTTTTTCCTTTCCTCCTCCTAACGTATCGCCTTCTATTGCAACTATTCATATGATTTCGTCAGATACTATTATGTTTGATGATCCTTGGGTCGTACCTTTCGACTCTGAGTTAGATTCATTTGATGGCATGATGCCTTTGAGTCCATTTGAAATTGCATATCAGGATGTAGAGTCATTTTTTGACCCTCCTTCAACTGAAACTGATCCAATGAATGGGATCCATGAGGAATCACTTTCTATATCTAGTTCAGCCACAACGACACTTCCCGATCTTGTTCATACTGATGAGCAGATTCGTGAACTTTTGTCCGTTGACGATTTACCATGGGAAGATCTACATCACCGATCTTCATTTTTACCTGAGCTAGATCATTTTGAAGATGATTTCTTGTCAATTTTTACTGTTGAATACGTCAAAGAACCGCAGAATCCATTGAAAAATCCTGATTCTAAGTTAAATTTTGAAAATATCTCTCAAACGATTCCAATTGATATTTCAGTAAAGCCAGGAATAATTGAAAACATTCATATAGCTACTTGCTATACGGAAGATGAACTTCAAACTTATAAAGCCCTATTTCAAGAATTCTGTGATGTGTTTGCTTGGTCATATGAAGAAATGCCAGGAATCGATCTATCAATTGTCATGCATGAAATCAAGACTTACCGTGATGCCAAACCAGTCCGTCAACATTTACGTCAAATACATCCTAGAAACGCTGCTGCTATCAAAGCCGAAGTTGAAAAATTACTTTGTGCAAGTTTCATTTATCCAATTCCTTTAACTGATTGGGTATCGAATATTGTTCCTGTTACTAAAAAACAAGGAACGATACGAGTATGTATCGACTATAGGGATATTAATCGAGCGTGTCCTAAAGACAATTATCCAACACCCTATATCGATCAAATTATCGATGATTGTGCTGGTAGTGAAATGTTTTCCTTTATGGATGGGTTTTCTAGTTACAATCAAATAAACATACTCCCTGCTAATCAGCCAAAAACAACTTTCATTTGCCCATGGGGGAAATTTGCTTATTGCAAACTACCCTTTGGATTAAAGAATGTTGGAGCAACTTTTCAAAGGGTTATGTCTTACGCATTTCATGACATTAAGCACATTGTGCAGCCTTATCTCGATGATTTACCTGCTCATTCATCACATAGGGCTGACCATCTCACTCATGTACGAGCTAGATTTATGAGATGTAGGAATTATCGAATTAGGCTGAATCCACACAAATGTGTTTTTTGTGTAGAATCGGGTCACTTACTAGGATTTGTTGTTTCAAAAGCAGGCATTCGCGTTGATCCGTCGAAGGTTGAAGCTATTGTCAATTTACCTCCTCCTTTGACTCTGCGCCAACTCCAAAGTTTGTGGGGGAAAGCAAAATTTTTATGTCGATTCATTCCTAACTACGCTGAGCTAACAAAGGGTTTTACCCGGTTGTTGAAACAGAACATTCCATTCTTTTGGGATGAGATTGGAAATCGATCTTTTGATGCACTTAAACACGCGTTGACCCATGCACCGTTGTTGCATCCTCCCAACTACAACCAGGATTACATTTTGTACCTCGTCGCTTCTCATTCCACGATTGGAATGGTTTTAGTTCAGGAAGACGAATTCAATAATGAACATGCTAGTCGAAATCTACATCCGACTGAGATCAAGTACACACATGTGGAGAAATTGGCCTTGGCAGCTGTTCAAGCTACCCAAAGATTTAGACACTACATCTTATTATGCAAAACCACAGTAATTTCTGACTGTAACCCTATGATGTACATTTTGACCAAACAATTTCTAGGGGGCAAGTATTCCAAATCGATAGTCATCCTACAGGAATTTGATTTGGAATTTGAAAAATCCAAGGCAAAGAAATCTTTGGTTTTTGCAAAACTGATGTGTGATTTCCCCTCTACTGATACTGAAACTGTGGCAGAGGAGCCCATTGTGGACGAATCCTTGCTTCTTATCAGTACTCTTGATCCATGGTATGGAGATATTATCGTTTATCTCCAAACCCAATCTTTTCAGCCTGAAATCTCACGATCACAACGATGGAAAATACGTTTCCAATCCCAACAATACAATATTATTGGTGATACATTGTATCGTCGCGGAGCGGACTCTGTTTTCCAACGATGTCTTACTCATGAAGAAGCTGAGAATTTTTTAAATGACTACCATTCTGGGGCATGTGGTAGTCATATGTCTAGGTATGCCACAACCCAAAAGATATTGCGCGCTAGTTATTTCTGGCCATCATTATTCAAATATTGTATTTATGCTGTCCGGAAATGCCACAATTGTCAACTTTTCGGATCGTAAAATGCATGCGCCACCCGCTCCTATTCACCCTATAATTGTTGTCAGTCCTTTCGCAAAATGGGGTATTGACTTTATTACATGTAACCCTCACTCGGCTGGGGGGCATGCGTATATTGTCTTAGCGGTAGATTATTTTAATAAGTGGGACAAGGCGATGCCTACATTTTCAGCAGATGGCAAGACTACTGCAACTTTCGTATTCAATCACATAATTGCTAGATTCGGTGTTCCTCAAGCCATTATTACAGATCACGGAAGCCATTTTTGAAATATCATGATGACTAAACTGATAGATCAACTTGGCCTGTGCCATGATAGTTCTACTCCTTATTACCCACAGGCCAATGGTCTGGTTGAAGCAATCAATAAAGTTCTAGTCACTATGATCAGACGAATTATTGGTATTCACAAGTTGAATTGGCATTCCATGTTATTTTCAGCACTTTGGGCATATCGGACCTCAGTAAAAACATTAACTGGTTTCACTCCCTTTCAACTTGTTTATGATTTTGGAGCTGTGTTTCCTATTGAATGCGAAATTTCGTCATTAAAATTAGCCATAGAATTACTCCCAGCTACATTTGAAGAGGAGAAATGTTTTTTTTACTTGGCTCAGCTAGATGAGAATCGACGAAATGTTGCCATAGCAAACGAGACTCATGTCAAAAGAATAAAAGCTCATTATGATAGAAGTGTTACCCCTCGTAATTTTTCAGAAGTAGACCTAGTCTTAGTGTATGATCAAGCCAACGATAAACTAGGAGCTAGAAAATTCGTGCCTATGTGGCATGGTCCTTTCATTTTTAAGTGGAAGCTGGCAAAAGGGGCCTATGAGCTAATAGATTTCAACGGTGTCTCTTTAGATAAACCCAGAAATGGGCTTTATCTGAAGAGATATTATGCTTAAACTTGGTGTGGAGATTTTATTTTATTTTAGATTAGATTTCTTTACTGCTGGTGTGTCTTAGATTAGAAAAACGTGCCTAGTTTAGAGTGTGTTTGATCACTATTCCTGCTTATCTGAGTTTTACTCTTGATATTGCAGATGTCGATGTCTCTTCAAACCTACATTGGTTTTGCTGATGGTGCTTGTTGTAGTACACAGAACATTTCTTCCGCAGCTTTGGTTATCTATTCACCATCTGACGAGTTAGTATCCATGCATGGGGTAAGCCTCGGTCAAACAACGAATAACATTGCATAGTATAGTGCAGTGATTGAGTTATTATCTGAATCCATATCATTTGGCATTCGGATTTTTATTGGTAGGTTGGATTCTGAACTTGTTGTATTACAACTTAACGGGGTTTATGCCATTAGAAATCCATTTTTATTGCGGTTATTTTTAAGAGTTCGTCTCTTAGAACGTGAATTTGATTACATTGAATATCAGCATATTCCAAGACATTTAAATACATTAGCAGATGCAGTTACTTCTAGTATGATAAATCGACATTTGCAATAATCAAAACAATAAATTAAACAACATTCAATAACATGTACACAGATAGCCGGTAAATAGTGATGCATCATAGTATAGAAGTGTTTTCAAAAAATATACATCTTCTTCGATCATAGGTTGGAAACGCCTTATGATCGGTAAAAATGGTAATACAAAAGGTCAAAAATATGAGTCTACATGATCATCCTATCACTAATGGTGATCATGATAAGAGACCACTGCCTGGGCCACCCTACATAGGAACCTCCTAAAATGTCCTAGGACACCAATCACGTATCTCTGTAGTCTGAGTGGGATATCATCTATGCCAGTCTCTGGAATGTCTAGAGTCAGGCGCTATAGGTGATGCTCTATATCAGATAGAATATCTACTGATTGACCCTTTGGGGCTGGTACTGTGGCAGCTGGATGTCTCCTCTCATAAGGTTGGAGATGGGCTGGTCGCCGTGGACCCACATCTGCATTTAAAACTTTTGGTTATTAGTTTCAAGACGATTAAAAAATAAAAAAATAGAACTTAGAAATTGTTGAAAATGATTTTATCTGATTCATCCCACTGTTCCCCTGCTAGGAGAGCTATCTCTCGGTCGCTGTGGAAATCTATCCCGGCGTATGGAAAATACTCTATAACAAAAAGTTGGCGTTCCAGCCAACGGAAATATGAAGAAGTAAATCGAACAATCTCAATGCCCTCAATAGCATGAAGGGCCATCAATGCAACCCAACGAACCATCCTAGGTTCTCGAGGTCGTCCAGCATCAACAAGAATGTTTTGTAGAGCTAACATGGGGATCTTCTCTAGAGAAAAGGTGACTACAATGGATCCATATCCAAAGTTATTTAGCTTTCCGTTCTTTGCTCTTGTTAGTTAGCCTTTTACATTGGCCAACACAGCTTCGCACCAGTTGAAAATGGTGCCTCGAAAATAGTCTACAGCAATGTGCATTTGGGAACAGGTAGCCACATGCAATGCTGTGCTCCCTCACAGTCTAGTGACAGTAAATGCAACAAATTTTAACTTAGGACGGATGATAATTTTTATATCAATATGTTTGTCCCTGGGGTTTGCCTGATCATCATAGAACTCTTGTCGAAGACTAGCGATAGTCTGGCCACCTGGCCTAGTCCCAAACAAAGATATTTGTTTGCCCCTCTTGGAAAAACCAGTCAAAAAATAAATATCCTCTAGCTCAATTTTGAGCCGGTGGCCACCAATAATGAAACGCTGACCCTGTACATTCCACCTGTTCACCAGCAATGTTAGGAGGTCTACCTGTGCCCTCATTCGCTGAATGGCCCAAAATTTATATATACCGCATGCTCTTAATGCCTGCATTGTAGGAAAATGGTTGATCGCAACATCATCTATGTCTTCGTGCTCACGTTCTCTCCAAATAATCATTTTGTTTGTCCTACATTGCATAAAAAGACATATTAGAACAAAAATTTTTGAAAATTTTTAGGCGGGAGATGAGAAAATTAAAATTAAATTTTGATTTGTGCGGGGTCCGCACCTGAAGTTTATCCACAGTGCATAGATACACACGAGCACTGTGGAGAAGGTGCAGACCCAAGACTTTTTCCCATATAGAAAAAGGTCGGGGTCCGCAGGTACCGTGTGTTGCACCTGCGGACCCCCGCGGGCGATTTTTTAAAACATAATTTTCTCTTAAAAATCAAATCTAAAGCCTAAAAAGAAAATGTGAACAGATGAAATGCAAGATTAGGAGGTCATGGATTACCTGGAGCAGACGGTTCTCGATTTTGTCGGACAAATTTTCCGGAATCTTCACAGGAACTTTTTTACCCAAAAGCTTTTACTTTTCACTCTGAACTCAAATGGTAAAAATGAAGTTAGAGAAGTCCTTTTTATAAGATTTTTCAAATAAATGAATTTTTAATTTATTTATTTTTCACTTTAAAAAGGCTATTTTTGAAAGCATTTTTATTTATCTTAAACATGTATGTGTATTGTTTCAAGTTTTTGTGCAGAAATTGGATTTTTTTAGGAGAATTGATCGTTTTTCAACAAAGATCATACTTTTATCACTTTTTCAGACTCTTTCAAAAATTTACGAAAAAGCGAAACATTGGAGTCCTTTTTTAGGCCCTTTTCAGACCCTCTAAACATGAAAAGATTGCCAAGCACTTGATTATTTGAACTCGTTAAAATAAATGAATGATCGTCCTTTCAATATAAGTTTACTCCTTTTACGGAATGAAATGGACTATTTACGAAAAAGATATATGTTGACTAATTACAGTCAATAGAGTTCTCTCCCGCATTATTTTATCCCTTTTCAGGCTCGAGAGACTAAATTTACGAAAAATTACACCCATGGAGTCTTCTTAAGTTTTTTCTTCTGACTCTCTAAAATTGAAAAAACACCAAGTTTCTCCTATACTGGACTCGTTAAAACTTAACAGTAAAGGACCTGTTCAATTTTTAAGCAGTAACGAACCACTCCTTAAGGTTCGAATCTTAAACTAAGTTGGACTCATCTGAAGGATGAGCTTATAAACAAGCAAATGTTATCCTCCTCAAGCTTGTCAAAAATAAAGAGGTACTTGCCAGAAATGGTGGGGGAAAAGAGAGAAAAACGAACCTGTTTGTTACATTTTGATTATTCGGAAAACCATTAACCACTCTTGAACACGACACTTTTTGTTCACCTGGGTTGGGAAATCCTTTGTCCAACAGTTAATAAAACCATATTGAAAGTCTTCAGCCAGTTTCTGGGTATTAGCTTTGGGTCAATTGTCACCAAGCCATCTGCAGTGTCGTTATGTGTTCAAGAGGACAGTTCAAATAAACCATTCATTTGCGAAATATCTGTCATCCATTTTGACCATCCCTGAGTCAGTCCTTGCTGATATATTTCTTCAAAAATTGATCTATGATTTCGTGTTGTGAGCTTGCCTACGACGGATCACTTTCTATCGACGACAACTCATTATCTAGGAAGTTGATCCAGAAATCGTCAGTACCTTGAAATCTACATGCTTCAATGGAAGGTTTCTCGCTTTTGATGATAGGTTGCATCATTGAACTTCGATCGAATGATTCCGTGACATGTTCGACTTCAGCTCATTCATTCACATTTCATGGATTGTACTGAGTACTTTGAGAGCCATTGACATTATTGGTGGTTACTCTCACACTTGTTAACAATTTACATTATTGACTGGTAATCAAGTGGTTTCTACCATGTTCGACTTCAACACATTTAATCGCATGGATAGAATCGTACTAGTTCGGGAAGTAGAAATCAAGACCCCGGATCTAGTTTCCACCATCGAAATTCAGGAATTACATTTATCATTTGCAATTGGACTATTCATAAATAGATGTTTGCCCATCCTCATTTCTACATATGTCTATCATTGATGTATTCAAAATAATTCCTTTATCAGAACAGTTTGAATCAGTTCTCTAGTTAGTTTTGATCTGAGTATGGGAATGCCTACCTCAGCGATGATATGTTTACATATATATATTTTGCATTGAATGTTTTTACAGGTTCCAACTGGGGTGTCCATAGGATGATCCTTGAAATGATAAATCACTGCACTCTCCATACATGACAGACTTCAACTTCATCTATTCCAGACTTTTCACTTTATGGGGCAATCTGTTACACTGAAAATTGTCATCTTGACATTCTGCTATTTGTATGAGCTCATTATCACTCATACTTCCTCCTTTGCAAGTCTAACACATTGGTTCCTCATGTCAAGCCTTGAAAATAAGATAAAAGTTCTTTAAAATCTCCTTAACTCTGGTATCGCACTTTCTTTGTATCTTGCCTACGATCCCGCACCTAATGTTCATGACTCCTGTGTACCTGAACACACTTTCTTTGTGTTATGGGTGCGGACCCCTGTAAAAGATTAAAAAGGTGCAAGTAAACTCAAAAAGCTCACTTTCAGTAATTTCTAGAAGCCTCTGGAAAGAATCTTGCGGTGGCATAACCGCTCTTTTGAGGTTCATGTATCCCTTACCTTATGGAGCTAACCCCTTGATGTGAGGAGCTTATCCCTTTGAAGGAGGATTCTATCCCTTCATAGTTGGAACTGAAACCTCCTCTTTTCCACTATAAAAAGAGGCATTGGGTAGCCTCAAAGGGAGTTCAAGCTTTAAGATTATTTGAGGTTAAGTGCTGTTGAGATTCATACTCGTTTAAGCTGAGATTTTTGTGAGGAGAGATTACATACTTTTATCTGTCTCAGTTGGAGTGCAGAGCTTATCAGAGTAGAGGAGACTCCTGCTTCGGACCCCGGGAAGGCCTTTTCAAACATCAAGGCTTAAGGTTGTAAGGTTATTATGTTATTTTAAGATTAATACAATCAAGTTTTGTTTTTCTCAATAAATTTTGGTACGATTGTTTATTTCAATAAGCTATCGTTTAATCATTTATTTCATAGATTCCTTGATCACTATGATGAATATGTTTTATAGTTATTTGTTATACAGGTGCTATTTGATATTTTCTTGTTTGTGATTGCAGGTCTTTTAAGACGATTCTTGTTGTGGCGAAAAGACTTTTTTAACATCTCCCGAAAATACTAATGCAATGGAAGCTTCATGACTAAAAATAAGCATTTGGATCTAAGGTAATATCGGTACCTTTATAGAATTTATTTGTAAAACGAATATATTTAGAGAAAGACAAGCTTAGTTGTTCGTTTCTTGCTAGATTGTCTTCTGACACTAGGGAGATCGATCTTGTCCGCAAGATAGATTAATCGCTGTACTTCTTCACCTGAGTGGATTCACATTTTATAAAG